>JAQISU010000456.1:0-83064 GCA_029339505.1 Unio delphinus
CAAACCCTAACCCAAACCCCTAACCCTAACCCTAACCCCCTAACCCTAACCCTAACCCACCCTAACCCTAACCCTAACCCTAACCCTAACCCCTAACCCTAACCCTAACCCTAACCCTAACCCTAACCCTAACCCTAACCCTAACCCTAACCCTAACCCTAACCCTAACCCTAACCCTAACCCTAACCCTAACCCTAACCCTAACCCTAACCCTAACCTAACCCTAACCCTAACCCTAACCCTAACCCTAACCCTAACCCTAACCCTAACCCCTAACCCTAACCCTAACCCTAACCCTAACCCTAACCCTAACCCTAACCCTAACCCTAACCCTAACCCTAACCCTAACCCTAACCCTAACCCTAACCCTAACCCTAACCCTAACCCTAACCCTAACCCCTAACCCTAACCCTAACCCTAACCCTAACCTAACCCTAACCCTAACCCTAACCCTAACCCTAACCCTAACCCTAACCCTAACCCTAACCCTAACCCTAACCCTAACCCTAACCCTAACCTAACCCTAACCCTAACCCTAACCCTAACCCTAACCCTAACCCTAACCCTAACCCTAACCCTAACCCTAACCCTAACCCTAACCCTAACCCTAACCCTAACCCTAACCCAACCTAACCCTAACCCTAACCCTAACCCTAACCCTAACCCTAACCCTAACCCTAACCCTAACCCTAACCCTAACCCTAACCCTAACCCTAACCCTAACCCTAACCCTAACCCTAACCCTAACCCTAACCCTAACCCTAACCCTAACCCTAACCCTAACCCTAACCCTAACCCTAACCCTAACCCTAACCCTAACCCTAACCCTAACCCTAACCCTAACCCTAACCCTAACCCTAACCCTAACCCTAACCCTAACCCTAACCCTAACCCTAACCCTAACCCTAACCCTAACCCTAACCCTAACCCTAACCCTAACCCTAACCCTAACCCTAACCCTAACCCTAACCTAACCCTAACCCTAACCCTAACCCTAACCCTAACCCTAACCTAACCCTAACCCTAACCCTAACCCTAACCCTAACCCTAACCCTAACCCTAACCCTAACCCTAACCCTAACCCTAACCCTAACCCTAACCCTAACCCTAACCCTAACCCTAACCTAACCCTAACCCTAACCTAACCCTAACCCTAACCCTAACCCTAACCCTAACCCTAACCCTAACCCTAACCCCTAACCCTAACCCTAACCCTAACCCTAACCCTAACCCTAACCCTAACCCTAACCCTAACCCTAACCTAACCCTAACCCTAACCCTAACCCTAACCCTAACCCTAACCCTAACCCTAACCCTAACCCTAACCCTAACCCTAACCCTAACCCTAACCCTAACCTAACCCTAACCCTAACCCTAACCCTAACCCTAACCCTAACCCTAACCCTAACCCTAACCCTAACCCTAACCCTAACCCTAACCCTAACCCTAACCCTAACCCTAACCCTAACCCTAACCCTAACCCTAACCCTAACCCTAACCCTAAACCCTAACCCTAACCCTAACCCTAACCCTAACCCTAACCCTAACCCTAACCCTAACCCTAACCCTAACCCTAACCAAACCCTAACCCTAACCCTAACCCTAACCCTAACCCTAACCCTACCCTAACCCTAACCCTAACCCTAACCCTAACCCTAACCCTAACCCTAACCCTAACCCTAACCCTAACCCTAACCCTAACCCTAACCCTAACCCTAACCCTAACCCTAACCCTAACCCTAACCCTAACCCTAACCCTAACCCTAACCCTAACCCTAACCCTAACCCTAACCCTAACCCTAACCCTAACCCTAACCCTAACCCTAACCCTAACCCTAACCCTAACCCTAACCCTAACCCTAACCCTAACCCTAACCCTAACCCTAACCCTAACCCTAACCCTAACCCTAACCCTAACCCTAACCTAACCCTAACCCTAACCCTAACCCTAACCCTAACCCTAACCCTAACCCTAACCCTAACCCTAACCCTAACCCTAACCCTAACCCTAACCCTAACCTAACCTAACCCTAACCCTAACCCTAACCCTAACCCTAACCCTAACCCTAACCCTAACCCTAACCCTAACCCTAACCCTAACCCTAACCCTAACCCTAACCCTAACCCTAACCCTAACCCTAACCCTAACCCTAACCCTAACCCTAACCCTAACCCTAACCCTAACCCTAACCCTAACCCTAACCCTAACCCTAACCCTAACCCTAACCCTAACCCTAACCCTAACCCTAACCCTAACCCTAACCCTAACCCTAACCCTAACCCTAACCCTAACCCTAACCCTAACCCTAACCCTAACCCTAACCCTAACCCTAACCCTAACCCTAACCCTAACCCTAACCCTAACCCTAACCCTAACCCTAACCCTAACCCTAACCCTAACCCTAACCCTAACCCTAACCCTAACCCTAACCCTAACCCTAACCCTAACCCTAACCCTAACCCTAACCCTAACCCTAACCCTAAACCCTAACCCTAACCCTAAACCCTAACCCTAACCCTAACCCTAAACCCTAACCCTAACCCTAACCCTAACCCTAACCCTAACCCTAACCCTAACCCTAACCCTAACCCTAACCCTAACCCTAACCCTAACCCTAACCCTAACCCTAAACCCTAACCCTAACCCTAACCCTAACCCTAACCCTAACCCTAACCCTAACCCTAACCCTAACCCTAACCCTAACCCTAACCCTAACCCTAACCCTAACCCTAACCCTAACCCTAACCCTAACCCTAACCCTAACCCTAACCCTAACCCTAACCCTAACCCTAACCCTAACCCTAACCCTAACCCTAACCCTAACCCTAACCCTAACCCTAACCCTAACCCTAACCCTAACCCTAACCCTAACCCTAACCCTAACCCTAACCCTAACCCTAACCCTAACCCTAACCCTAACCCTAACCCTAACCCTAACCCTAACCCTAACCCTAACCCTAACCCTAACCCTAACCCTAACCCTAACCCTAACCCTAACCCTAACCCTAACCCTAACCCTAACCCTAACCCTAACCCTAACCCTAACCCTAACCCTAACCCTAACCCTAACCCTAACCCTAACCCTAACCCTAACCCTAACCCTAACCCTAACCCTAACCCTAACCCTAACCCTAACCCTAACCCTAACCCTAACCCTAACCCTAACCCTAACCCTAACCCTAACCCTAACCCTAACCCTAACCCTAACCCTAACCCTAACCCTAACCCTAACCCTAACCCTAACCCTAACCCTAACCCTAACCCTAACCCTAACCCTAACCCTAACCCTAACCCTAACCCTAACCCTAACCCTAACCCTAACCCTAACCCTAACCCTAACCCTAACCCTAACCCTAACCCTAACCCTAACCCTAACCCTAACCCTAACCCTAACCCTAACCCTAACCCTAACCCTAACCCTAACCCTAACCCTAACCCTAACCCTAACCCTAACCCTAACCCTAACCCTAACCCTAACCCTAACCCTAACCCTAACCCTAACCCTAACCCTAACCTAACCCTAACCCTAACCCTAACCCTAACCCTAACCCTAACCCTAACCCTAACCCTAACCTAACCCTAACCCTAACCCTAACCCTAACCCTAACCCTAACCCTAACCCTAACCCTAACCCTAACCCTAACCCTAACCCTAACCCTAACCCTAACCCTAACCCTAACCCTAACCCTAACCCTAACCCTAACCCTAACCCTAACCCTAACCCTAACCCTAACCCTAACCCTAACCTAACCCTAACCCTAACCTAACCCTAACCCTAACCCTAACCCTAACCCTAAACCCTAACCCTAACCCTAACCCTAACCCTAACCCTAACCCTAACCCTAACCCTAACCCTAACCCTAACCCTAACCCTAACCCTAACCCTAACCCTAACCCTAACCCTAACCCTAACCCTAACCCTAACCCTAACCCTAACCCTAACCCTAACCCTAACCCTAACCCTAACCCTAACCCTAACCCTAACCCTAACCCTAACCCTAACCCTAACCCTAACCTAACCCTAACCCTAACCCTAACCCTAACCCTAACCCTAACCCTAACCCTAACCCTAACCCTAACCCTAACCCTAACCCTAACCCTAACCCTAACCCTAACCCTAACCCTAACCCTAACCCTAACCCTAACCCTAACCCTAACCCTAACCCTAACCCTAACCCTAACCCTAACCCTAACCCTAACCCTAACCCTAACCCTAACCCTAACCCTAACCCTAACCCTAACCCTAACCCTAACCCTAACCCTAACCCTAACCCTAACCCTAACCCTAACCCTAACCCTAACCCTAACCCTAACCCTAACCCTAACCCTAACCCTAACCCTAACCCTAACCCTAACCCTAACCCTAACCCTAACCCTAACCCTAACCCTAACCCTAACCCTAACCCTAACCCTAACCCTAACCCTAACCCTAACCCTAACCCTAACCCTAACCCTAACCCTAACCCTAACCCTAACCCTAACCCTAACCCTAACCCTAACCCTAACCCTAACCCTAACCCTAACCCTAACCCTAACCCTAACCCTAACCCTAACCCTAACCCTAACCCTAACCCTAACCCTAACCCTAACCCTAACCCTAACCCTAACCCTAACCCTAACCCTAACCCTAACCCTAACCCTAACCCTAACCCTAACCCTAACCCTAACCCTAACCCTAACCCTAACCCTAACCCTAACCCTAACCCTAACCCTAACCCTAACCCTAACCCTAACCCTAACCCTAACCCTAACCCTAACCCTAACCCTAACCCTAACCCTAACCCTAACCCTAACCCTAACCCTAACCCTAACCCTAACCCTAACCCTAACCCTAACCCTAACCCTAACCCTAACCCTAACCCTAACCCTAACCCTAACCCTAACCCTAACCCTAACCCTAACCCTAACCCTAACCCTAACCCTAACCCTAACCCTAACCCTAACCCTAACCCTAACCCTAACCCTAACCCTAACCCTAACCCTAACCCTAACCCTAACCCTAACCCTAACCCTAACCCTAACCCTAACCCTAACCCTAACCCTAACCCTAACCCTAACCCTAACCCTAACCCTAACCCTAACCCTAACCCTAACCCTAACCCTAACCCTAACCCTAACCCTAACCCTAACCCTAACCCTAACCCTAACCCTAACCCTAACCCTAACCCTAACCCTAACCCTAACCCTAACCCTAACCCTAACCCTAACCCTAACCCTAACCCTAACCCTAACCCTAACCCTAACCCTAACCCTAACCCTAACCCTAACCCTAACCCTAACCCTAACCCTAACCCTAACCCTAACCCTAACCCTAACCCTAACCCTAACCCTAACCCTAACCCTAACCCTAACCCTAACCCTAACCCTAACCCTAACCCTAACCCTAACCCTAACCCTAACCCTAACCCTAACCCTAACCCTAACCCTAACCCTAACCCTAACCCTAACCCTAACCCTAACCCTAACCCTAACCCTAACCCTAACCCTAACCCTAACCCTAACCCTAACCCTAACCCTAACCCTAACCCTAACCCTAACCCTAACCCTAACCCTAACCCTAACCCTAACCCTAACCCTAACCCTAACCCTAACCCTAACCCTAACCCTAACCCTAACCCTAACCCTAACCCTAACCCTAACCCTAACCCTAACCCTAACCCTAACCCTAACCCTAACCCTAACCCTAACCCTAACCCTAACCCTAACCCTAACCCTAACCCTAACCCTAACCCTAACCCTAACCCTAACCCTAACCCTAACCCTAACCCTAACCCTAACCCTAACCCTAACCCTAACCCTAACCCTAACCCTAACCCTAACCCTAACCCTAACCCTAACCCTAACCCTAACCCTAACCCTAACCCTAACCCTAACCCTAACCCTAACCCTAACCCTAACCCTAACCCTAACCCTAACCCTAACCCTAACCCTAACCCTAACCCTAACCCTAACCCTAACCCTAACCCTAACCCTAACCCTAACCCTAACCCTAACCCTAACCCTAACCCTAACCCTAACCCTAACCCTAACCCTAACCCTAACCCTAACCCTAACCCTAACCCTAACCCTAACCCTAACCCTAACCCTAACCCTAACCCTAACCCTAACCCTAACCCTAACCCTAACCCTAACCCTAACCCTAACCCTAACCCTAACCCTAACCCTAACCCTAACCCTAACCCTAACCCTAACCCTAACCCTAACCCTAACCCTAACCCTAACCCTAACCCTAACCCTAACCCTAACCCTAACCCTAACCCTAACCCTAACCCTAACCCTAACCCTAACCCTAACCCTAACCCTAACCCTAACCCTAACCCTAACCCTAACCCTAACCCTAACCCTAACCCTAACCCTAACCCTAACCCTAACCCTAACCCTAACCCTAACCCTAACCCTAACCCTAACCCTAACCCTAACCCTAACCCTAACCCTAACCCTAACCCTAACCCTAACCCTAACCCTAACCCTAACCCTAACCCTAACCCTAACCCTAACCCTAACCCTAACCCTAACCCTAACCCTAACCCTAACCCTAACCCTAACCCTAACCCTAACCCTAACCCTAACCCTAACCCTAACCCTAACCCTAACCCTAACCCTAACCCTAACCCTAACCCTAACCCTAACCCTAACCCTAACCCTAACCCTAACCCTAACCCTAACCCTAACCCTAACCCTAACCCTAACCCTAACCCTAACCCTAACCCTAACCCTAACCCTAACCCTAACCCTAACCCTAACCCTAACCCTAACCCTAACCCTAACCCTAACCCTAACCCTAACCCTAACCCTAACCCTAACCCTAACCCTAACCCTAACCCTAACCCTAACCCTAACCCTAACCCTAACCCTAACCCTAACCCTAACCCTAACCCTAACCCTAACCCTAACCCTAACCCTAACCCTAACCCTAACCCTAACCCTAACCCTAACCCTAACCCTAACCCTAACCCTAACCCTAACCCTAACCCTAACCCTAACCCTAACCCTAACCCTAACCCTAACCCTAACCCTAACCCTAACCCTAACCCTAACCCTAACCCTAACCCTAACCCTAACCCTAACCCTAACCCTAACCCTAACCCTAACCCTAACCCTAACCCTAACCCTAACCCTAACCCTAACCCTAACCCTAACCCTAACCCTAACCCTAACCCTAACCCTAACCCTAACCCTAACCCTAACCCTAACCCTAACCCTAACCCTAACCCTAACCCTAACCCTAACCCTAACCCTAACCCTAACCCTAACCCTAACCCTAACCCTAACCCTAACCCTAACCCTAACCCTAACCCTAACCCTAACCCTAACCCTAACCCTAACCCTAACCCTAACCCTAACCCTAACCCTAACCCTAACCCTAACCCTAACCCTAACCCTAACCCTAACCCTAACCCTAACCCTAACCCTAACCCTAACCCTAACCCTAACCCTAACCCTAACCCTAACCCTAACCCTAACCCTAACCCTAACCCTAACCCTAACCCTAACCCTAACCCTAACCCTAACCCTAACCCTAACCCTAACCCTAACCCTAACCCTAACCCTAACCCTAACCCTAACCCTAACCCTAACCCTAACCCTAACCCTAACCCTAACCCTAACCCTAACCCTAACCCTAACCCTAACCCTAACCCTAACCCTAACCCTAACCCTAACCCTAACCCTAACCCTAACCCTAACCCTAACCCTAACCCTAACCCTAACCCTAACCCTAACCCTAACCCTAACCCTAACCCTAACCCTAACCCTAACCCTAACCCTAACCCTAACCCTAACCCTAACCCTAACCCTAACCCTAACCCTAACCCTAACCCTAACCCTAACCCTAACCCTAACCCTAACCCTAACCCTAACCCTAACCCTAACCCTAACCCTAACCCTAACCCTAACCCTAACCCTAACCCTAACCCTAACCCTAACCCTAACCCTAACCCTAACCCTAACCCTAACCCTAACCCTAACCCTAACCCTAACCCTAACCCTAACCCTAACCCTAACCCTAACCCTAACCCTAACCCTAACCCTAACCCTAACCCTAACCCTAACCCTAACCCTAACCCTAACCCTAACCCTAACCCTAACCCTAACCCTAACCCTAACCCTAACCCTAACCCTAACCCTAACCCTAACCCTAACCCTAACCCTAACCCTAACCCTAACCCTAACCCTAACCCTAACCCTAACCCTAACCCTAACCCTAACCCTAACCCTAACCCTAACCCTAACCCTAACCCTAACCCTAACCCTAACCCTAACCCTAACCCTAACCCTAACCCTAACCCTAACCCTAACCCTAACCCTAACCCTAACCCTAACCCTAACCCTAACCCTAACCCTAACCCTAACCCTAACCCTAACCCTAACCCTAACCCTAACCCTAACCCTAACCCTAACCCTAACCCTAACCCTAACCCTAACCCTAACCCTAACCCTAACCCTAACCCTAACCCTAACCCTAACCCTAACCCTAACCCTAACCCTAACCCTAACCCTAACCCTAACCCTAACCCTAACCCTAACCCTAACCCTAACCCTAACCCTAACCCTAACCCTAACCCTAACCCTAACCCTAACCCTAACCCTAACCCTAACCCTAACCCTAACCCTAACCCTAACCCTAACCCTAACCCTAACCCTAACCCTAACCCTAACCCTAACCCTAACCCTAACCCTAACCCTAACCCTAACCCTAACCCTAACCCTAACCCTAACCCTAACCCTAACCCTAACCCTAACCCTAACCCTAACCCTAACCCTAACCCTAACCCTAACCCTAACCCTAACCCTAACCCTAACCCTAACCCTAACCCTAACCCTAACCCTAACCCTAACCCTAACCCTAACCCTAACCCTAACCCTAACCCTAACCCTAACCCTAACCCTAACCCTAACCCTAACCCTAACCCTAACCCTAACCCTAACCCTAACCCTAACCCTAACCCTAACCCTAACCCTAACCCTAACCCTAACCCTAACCCTAACCCTAACCCTAACCCTAACCCTAACCCTAACCCTAACCCTAACCCTAACCCTAACCCTAACCCTAACCCTAACCCTAACCCTAACCCTAACCCTAACCCTAACCCTAACCCTAACCCTAACCCTAACCCTAACCCTAACCCTAACCCTAACCCTAACCCTAACCCTAACCCTAACCCTAACCCTAACCCTAACCCTAACCCTAACCCTAACCCTAACCCTAACCCTAACCCTAACCCTAACCCTAACCCTAACCCTAACCCTAACCCTAACCCTAACCCTAACCCTAACCCTAACCCTAACCCTAACCCTAACCCTAACCCTAACCCTAACCCTAACCCTAACCCTAACCCTAACCCTAACCCTAACCCTAACCCTAACCCTAACCCTAACCCTAACCCTAACCCTAACCCTAACCCTAACCCTAACCCTAACCCTAACCCTAACCCTAACCCTAACCCTAACCCTAACCCTAACCCTAACCCTAACCCTAACCCTAAACCCTAACCCTAACCCTAACCCTAACCCTAACCCTAACCCTAACCCTAACCCTAACCCTAACCCTAACCCTAACCCTAACCCTAACCCTAACCCTAACCCTAACCCTAACCCTAACCCTAACCCTAACCCTAACCCTAACCCTAACCCTAACCCTAACCCTAACCCTAACCCTAACCCTAACCCTAACCCTAACCCTAACCCTAACCCTAACCCTAACCCTAACCCTAACCCTAACCCTAACCCTAACCCTAACCCTAACCCTAACCCTAACCCTAACCCTAACCCTAACCCTAACCCTAACCCTAACCCTAACCCTAACCCTAACCCTAACCCTAACCCAACCCTAACCCTAACCCTAACCCTAACCCTAACCCTAACTATAGCGAGTGTCTAGGTATATATACAGAAATATTATAATTACTGAAGAGGGTTTGCACGCGGCAGCGCTCACATATATCTAATTCCTTCAATCAACATTTTTTGGTGTTGTGCGATGGAGCAGAAAGTAAGAGCGTTGGCACGTGTGAGCTGGCGAGAGTTTTCTTATCTTCACCTATAGAGGTCGGGGTTCGAAACCAATTTACTTCTAAAATATTTTCTGTTATAGTAATTCTCCTACGGCCAGTGCACAGAACAATCGTGTTTTGTTCTTCTTTAAGTAATATTAAAAACCTAACTATAGCGAGTGTCTAGGTATATATACAGAAATATTATAATTACTGAAGAGGGTTTGCACGCGGCAGCGCTCACATATATCTAATTCCTTCAATCAACATTTTTTGGTGTTGTGCGATGGAGCAGAAAGTAAGAGCGTTGGCACGTGTGAGCTGGCGAGAGTTGTCTTATCTTCACCTATAGAGGTCGGGGTTCGAAACCAATTTACTTCTAAAATATTTTCTGTTATAGTAATTCTCCTACGGCCAGTGCACAGAACAATCGTGTTTTGTTCTTCTTTAAGTAATATTAAAAACCTAACCCTAAACCCTAACCCTAACCCTAACCCTAAACCCTAACCCTAACCCTAACCCGGAGCGTTGGCACGTGTGAGCTGGCGAGAGTTGTCTTATCTTCACCTATAGAGGTCGGGGTTCGAAACCAATTTACTTCTAAAATATTTTCTGTTATAGTAATTCTCCTACGGCCAGTGCACAGAACAATCGTGCTTTGTTCTTCTTTAAGTAATATTAAAAACCTAACTATAGCGAGTGTCTAGGTATATATACAGAAATATTATAATTACTGAAGAGGGTTTGCACGCGGCAGCGCTCACATATATCTAATTCCTTCAATCAACATTTTTTGGTGTTGTGCGATGGAGCAGAAAGTAGGAGCGTTGGCACGTGTGAGCTGGCGAGAGTTGTCTTATCTTCACCTATAGAGGTCGGGGTTCGAAACCAATTTACTTCTAAAATATTTTCTGTTATAGTAATTCTCCTACGGCCAGTGCACAGAACAATCGTGCTTTGTTCTTCTTTAAGTAATATTAAAAACCTAACTATAGCGAGTGTCTAGGTATATATACAGAAATATTATAATTACTGAAGAGGGTTTGCACGCGGCAGCGCTCACATATATCTAATTCCTTCAATCAACATTTTTTGGTGTTGTGCGATGGAGCAGAAAGTAGGAGCGTTGGCACGTGTGAGCTGGCGAGAGTTGTCTTATCTTCACCTATAGAGGTCGGGGTTCGAAACCAATTTACTTCTAAAATATTTTCTGTTATAGTAATTCTCCTACGGCCAGTGCACAGAACAATCGTGCTTTGTTCTTCTTTAAGTAATATTAAAAACCTAACTATAGCGAGTGTCTAGGTATATATACAGAAATATTATAATTACTGAAGAGGGTTTGCACGCGGCAGCGCTCACATATATCTAATTCCTTCAATCAACATTTTTTGGTGTTGTGCGATGGAGCAGAAAGTAGGAGCGTTGGCACGTGTGAGCTGGCGAGAGTTGTCTTATCTTCACCTATAGAGGTCGGGGTTCGAAACCAATTTACTTCTAAAATATTTTCTGTTATAGTAATTCTCCTACGGCCAGTGCACAGAACAATCGTGCTTTGTTCTTCTTTAAGTAATATTAAAAACCTAACTATAGCGAGTGTCTAGGTATATATACAGAAATATTATAATTACTGAAGAGGGTTTGCACGCGGCAGCGCTCACATATATCTAATTCCTTCAATCAACATTTTTTGGTGTTGTGCGATGGAGCAGAAAGTAGGAGCGTTGGCACGTGTGAGCTGGCGAGAGTTGTCTTATCTTCACCTATAGAGGTCGGGGTTCGAAACCAATTTACTTCTAAAATATTTTCTGTTATAGTAATTCTCCTACGGCCAGTGCACAGAACAATCGTGCTTTGTTCTTCTTTAAGTAATATTAAAAACCTAACTATAGCGAGTGTCTAGGTATATATACAGAAATATTATAATTACTGAAGAGGGTTTGCACGCGGCAGCGCTCACATATATCTAATTCCTTCAATCAACATTTTTTGGTGTTGTGCGATGGAGCAGAAAGTAGGAGCGTTGGCACGTGTGAGCTGGCGAGAGTTGTCTTATCTTCACCTATAGAGGTCGGGGTTCGAAACCAATTTACTTCTAAAATATTTTCTGTTATAGTAATTCTCCTACGGCCAGTGCACAGAACAATCGTGCTTTGTTCTTCTTTAAGTAATATTAAAAACCTAACTATAGCGAGTGTCTAGGTATATATACAGAAATATTATAATTACTGAAGAGGGTTTGCACGCGGCAGCGCTCACATATATCTAATTCCTTCAATCAACATTTTTTGGTGTTGTGCGATGGAGCAGAAAGTAGGAGCGTTGGCACGTGTGAGCTGGCGAGAGTTGTCTTATCTTCACCTATAGAGGTCGGGGTTCGAAACCAATTTACTTCTAAAATATTTTCTGTTATAGTAATTCTCCTACGGCCAGTGCACAGAACAATCGTGCTTTGTTCTTCTTTAAGTAATATTAAAAACCTAACTATAGCGAGTGTCTAGGTATATATACAGAAATATTATAATTACTGAAGAGGGTTTGCACGCGGCAGCGCTCACATATATCTAATTCCTTCAATCAACATTTTTTGGTGTTGTGCGATGGAGCAGAAAGTAGGAGCGTTGGCACGTGTGAGCTGGCGAGAGTTGTCTTATCTTCACCTATAGAGGTCGGGGTTCGAAACCAATTTACTTCTAAAATATTTTCTGTTATAGTAATTCTCCTACGGCCAGTGCACAGAACAATCGTGCTTTGTTCTTCTTTAAGTAATATTAAAAACCTAACTATAGCGAGTGTCTAGGTATATATACAGAAATATTATAATTACTGAAGAGGGTTTGCACGCGGCAGCGCTCACATATATCTAATTCCTTCAATCAACATTTTTTGGTGTTGTGCGATGGAGCAGAAAGTAGGAGCGTTGGCACGTGTGAGCTGGCGAGAGTTGTCTTATCTTCACCTATAGAGGTCGGGGTTCGAAACCAATTTACTTCTAAAATATTTTCTGTTATAGTAATTCTCCTACGGCCAGTGCACAGAACAATCGTGCTTTGTTCTTCTTTAAGTAATATTAAAAACCTAACTATAGCGAGTGTCTAGGTATATATACAGAAATATTATAATTACTGAAGAGGGTTTGCACGCGGCAGCGCTCACATATATCTAATTCCTTCAATCAACATTTTTTGGTGTTGTGCGATGGAGCAGAAAGTAGGAGCGTTGGCACGTGTGAGCTGGCGAGAGTTGTCTTATCTTCACCTATAGAGGTCGGGGTTCGAAACCAATTTACTTCTAAAATATTTTCTGTTATAGTAATTCTCCTACGGCCAGTGCACAGAACAATCGTGCTTTGTTCTTCTTTAAGTAATATTAAAAACCTAACTATAGCGAGTGTCTAGGTATATATACAGAAATATTATAATTACTGAAGAGGGTTTGCACGCGGCAGCGCTCACATATATCTAATTCCTTCAATCAACATTTTTTGGTGTTGTGCGATGGAGCAGAAAGTAGGAGCGTTGGCACGTGTGAGCTGGCGAGAGTTGTCTTATCTTCACCTATAGAGGTCGGGGTTCGAAACCAATTTACTTCTAAAATATTTTCTGTTATAGTAATTCTCCTACGGCCAGTGCACAGAACAATCGTGCTTTGTTCTTCTTTAAGTAATATTAAAAACCTAACTATAGCGAGTGTCTAGGTATATATACAGAAATATTATAATTACTGAAGAGGGTTTGCACGCGGCAGCGCTCACATATATCTAATTCCTTCAATCAACATTTTTTGGTGTTGTGCGATGGAGCAGAAAGTAGGAGCGTTGGCACGTGTGAGCTGGCGAGAGTTGTCTTATCTTCACCTATAGAGGTCGGGGTTCGAAACCAATTTACTTCTAAAATATTTTCTGTTATAGTAATTCTCCTACGGCCAGTGCACAGAACAATCGTGCTTTGTTCTTCTTTAAGTAATATTAAAAACCTAACTATAGCGAGTGTCTAGGTATATATACAGAAATATTATAATTACTGAAGAGGGTTTGCACGCGGCAGCGCTCACATATATCTAATTCCTTCAATCAACATTTTTTGGTGTTGTGCGATGGAGCAGAAAGTAGGAGCGTTGGCACGTGTGAGCTGGCGAGAGTTGTCTTATCTTCACCTATAGAGGTCGGGGTTCGAAACCAATTTACTTCTAAAATATTTTCTGTTATAGTAATTCTCCTACGGCCAGTGCACAGAACAATCGTGCTTTGTTCTTCTTTAAGTAATATTAAAAACCTAACTATAGCGAGTGTCTAGGTATATATACAGAAATATTATAATTACTGAAGAGGGTTTGCACGCGGCAGCGCTCACATATATCTAATTCCTTCAATCAACATTTTTTGGTGTTGTGCGATGGAGCAGAAAGTAGGAGCGTTGGCACGTGTGAGCTGGCGAGAGTTGTCTTATCTTCACCTATAGAGGTCGGGGTTCGAAACCAATTTACTTCTAAAATATTTTCTGTTATAGTAATTCTCCTACGGCCAGTGCACAGAACAATCGTGCTTTGTTCTTCTTTAAGTAATATTAAAAACCTAACTATAGCGAGTGTCTAGGTATATATACAGAAATATTATAATTACTGAAGAGGGTTTGCACGCGGCAGCGCTCACATATATCTAATTCCTTCAATCAACATTTTTTGGTGTTGTGCGATGGAGCAGAAAGTAGGAGCGTTGGCACGTGTGAGCTGGCGAGAGTTGTCTTATCTTCACCTATAGAGGTCGGGGTTCGAAACCAATTTACTTCTAAAATATTTTCTGTTATAGTAATTCTCCTACGGCCAGTGCACAGAACAATCGTGCTTTGTTCTTCTTTAAGTAATATTAAAAACCTAACTATAGCGAGTGTCTAGGTATATATACAGAAATATTATAATTACTGAAGAGGGTTTGCACGCGGCAGCGCTCACATATATCTAATTCCTTCAATCAACATTTTTTGGTGTTGTGCGATGGAGCAGAAAGTAGGAGCGTTGGCACGTGTGAGCTGGCGAGAGTTGTCTTATCTTCACCTATAGAGGTCGGGGTTCGAAACCAATTTACTTCTAAAATATTTTCTGTTATAGTAATTCTCCTACGGCCAGTGCACAGAACAATCGTGCTTTGTTCTTCTTTAAGTAATATTAAAAACCTAACTATAGCGAGTGTCTAGGTATATATACAGAAATATTATAATTACTGAAGAGGGTTTGCACGCGGCAGCGCTCACATATATCTAATTCCTTCAATCAACATTTTTTGGTGTTGTGCGATGGAGCAGAAAGTAGGAGCGTTGGCACGTGTGAGCTGGCGAGAGTTGTCTTATCTTCACCTATAGAGGTCGGGGTTCGAAACCAATTTACTTCTAAAATATTTTCTGTTATAGTAATTCTCCTACGGCCAGTGCACAGAACAATCGTGCTTTGTTCTTCTTTAAGTAATATTAAAAACCTAACTATAGCGAGTGTCTAGGTATATATACAGAAATATTATAATTACTGAAGAGGGTTTGCACGCGGCAGCGCTCACATATATCTAATTCCTTCAATCAACATTTTTTGGTGTTGTGCGATGGAGCAGAAAGTAGGAGCGTTGGCACGTGTGAGCTGGCGAGAGTTGTCTTATCTTCACCTATAGAGGTCGGGGTTCGAAACCAATTTACTTCTAAAATATTTTCTGTTATAGTAATTCTCCTACGGCCAGTGCACAGAACAATCGTGCTTTGTTCTTCTTTAAGTAATATTAAAAACCTAACTATAGCGAGTGTCTAGGTATATATACAGAAATATTATAATTACTGAAGAGGGTTTGCACGCGGCAGCGCTCACATATATCTAATTCCTTCAATCAACATTTTTTGGTGTTGTGCGATGGAGCAGAAAGTAGGAGCGTTGGCACGTGTGAGCTGGCGAGAGTTGTCTTATCTTCACCTATAGAGGTCGGGGTTCGAAACCAATTTACTTCTAAAATATTTTCTGTTATAGTAATTCTCCTACGGCCAGTGCACAGAACAATCGTGCTTTGTTCTTCTTTAAGTAATATTAAAAACCTAACTATAGCGAGTGTCTAGGTATATATACAGAAATACTTCAAAACCGGTTAGAACCGGTTTGGGGCTAATACATTTGATGAAAAAGGGCCTTTTTATATAGTTTCGGTTAGGAAAAACCGGTTTAAACCGGTTCCAACCGGTTCCAACTGGTTCCAACCGGTTCTAACCACTTGTTACTACTTCAAAACCGGTTAGAACCGGTTTGGGGCTAATACATTTGATGAAAAAGGGCCCTTTTTATATAGTTTCGGTTAGGAAAAACCGGTTTAAACCGGTTCCAACCGGTTCCAACTGGTTCCAACCGGTTCTAACCACTTGTTACTACTTCAAAACCGGTTAGAACCGGTTTGGGGATAATACATTTGATGAAAAAGGGCCTTTTTTATATAGTTTCGGTTAGGAAAAACCGGTTTAAACCGGTTCCAACCGGTTCCAACTGGTTCCAACCGGTTCTAACCACTTGTTACTACTTCAAAACCGGTTAGAACCGGTTTGGGGCTAATACATTTGATGAAAAAGGGCCTTTTTATATAGTTTCGGTTAGGAAAAACCGGTTTGAACCGGTTCCAACCGGTTCCAACTGGTTCCAACCGGTTCTAACCACTTGTTACTACTTCAAAACCGGTTAGAACCGGTTTTGGGCTAATACATTTGATGAAAAAGGGCCCTTTTATATAGTTTCGGTGAGGAAAAACCGGTTTAAACCGGTTTCAACCGGTTCCAACTGGTTCCAACCGGTTCTAACCACTTGTTACTAATTCAAAACCGGTTAGAACCGGTTTGGGGCTAATACATTTGATGAAAAAAGGCTTTTTTTATATAGTTTCGGTTAGGAAAAACCGGTTTAAACCGGTTCCAACCGGTTCCAACTGATTCCAACCGGTTCTAACCACTTGTTACTACTTCAAAACCGGTTAGAACCGGTTTGGGGCTAATACATTTGATGAAAAAGGGCCTTTTTTATATAGTATCGGTTAGGAAAAACCGGTTTAAACCGGTTCCAACCGGTTCCAACTGGTTCCAACCGGTTCTAACCACTTGTTACTACTTCAAAACCGGTTAGAACCGGTTTGGGGCTAATACATTTGATGAGAAAGGGCCTTTTTTATATAGTTTCGAAAATGAAAAACCGCTTTAAACCGGTTCCAACCGGTTCCAACTGGTTCCAACCGGTTCTAACCACTCGTTACTACTTCAAAACCGGTTAGACCGGTTTGGGGCTAATACATTTGATGAAAAAGGGCCCTTTTTATATAGTTTCGGTTAGGAAAAACCGGTTTAAACCGGTTCAAACCGGTTCCAACTGGTTCCAACCGGTTCAATCCACTTGTTACTACTTCAAAACCGGTTAGAACCGGTTTGGGGCTAATACATTTGATGAAAAAGGGCCTTTTTCATATAGTTTCGGTTAGGAAAAACCGGTATAAACCGGTTCCAACCGGTTCTAACTGATTCCAACCGGTTCTAACCACTTGTTACTACTTCAAAACCGGTTAGAACCGGTTTGGGGCTAATTCATTTGATGAAAAAGGGCCTTTTTTATATAGTTTCGGTTAGGAAAAACCGGTTTAAACCGGTTCCAACCGGTTCCAACTGGTTCCAACCGGTTCTAACCACTTGTTACTACTTCAAAACCGGTTAGAACCGGTTTGGGGCTAATACATTTGATGAAAAAGGGCCTTTTTTATATAGTTTCGGTTAGGAAAAACCGGTTTAAACCGGTTCCATCCGGTTCCAACTGGTTCCAACCGGTTCTAATCACTTGTTACTACTTCAAAACCGGTTAGAAACGGTTTGGGGCTAATACATTTGATGAAAAAGGGCCTTTTCATATAGTTTCGGTTAGGACAAACCGGTTTAAACCGGTTCCAACTGGTTCCAACCGGTTCTAACCACTTGTTACTACTTCAAAACCGGTTAGAACCGGTTTGGGGCTAATACATTTGATGAAAAAGGGCCCCTTTTATATAGTTTCGGTTAGGAAAAACCGGTTTAAACCGATTCCAACCTGTTCCATCTGGTTCCAACCGGTTCTAACCACTTGTTACTACTTCAAAACCGGTTAGAACCGGTTTGGGGCTAATACATTTGATGAAAAAGGGCCTTTTTTATATAGTTTCGGTTAGGAAAAACCGGTTTAAACCGGTTCCAACCGGTTCCATCTGGTTCCAACCGGTTCTAACCACTTTTTACTACTACAAAACCGGTTAGAACCGGTTTGGAGCTAATACATTTGATGAAAAAGGGCCTTTTTTATATAGTTTCGGTTAGGAAAAACCGGTTTAAACCGGTTCCAACCGGTTCCAACTGGTTCCAACCGGTTCTAACCACTTGTTACTACTTCAAAACCGGTTAGAACCGGTTTGGGGCTAATACATTTGATGAAAAAGGGCCTTTTTATATAGTTTCGGTTAGCAAAAACCGGTATAAACCGGTTCCAACCGGTTCCAACTGATTCCTACCGGTTCTAACCACTTGTTACTACTTCAAAACCGGTTAGAACCGGTTTGGGGCTAATACATTTGATGAAAAAGGGCCTTTTTTATATAGTTTCGGTTAGGAAAAACCGGTTTAAACCGGTTCCAACCGGTTCCAACTGGTTCCAACCGGTTCTAACCACTTGTTACTACTTCAAAACCGGTTAGAACCGGTTTGGGGCTAATACATTTGATGAAAAAGGGCCTTTTTTATATAATTTCGGTTAGGAAAAACCGGTTTAAACCGGTTCCAACCGGTTCCAACTGGTTCCCACCGGTTTTAACCACTTGTTACTACTTAAAAACCGGTTAGAACCGGTTTGGGGCTAATACATTTGATGAGAAAGGGCCTTTTTTATATAGTTTCGAAAAGGAAAAACCGGTTTAAACCGGTTCCAACCGGTTCCAACTGGTTCCAACCGGTTCTAACC
This sequence comes from Unio delphinus, assembly GCA_029339505.1. NCBI lineage: Eukaryota > Metazoa > Mollusca > Bivalvia > Unionida > Unionidae > Unio > Unio delphinus. Next base: position 18,973 of record JAQISU010000456.1, read on the forward strand.
ACTTGTTACTACTTCAAAACCGGTTAGAACTGGTTTGGGGCTAATACATTTGATGAAAAAGGGCCCTTTTTATATAGTTTCGGTTAGGAAAAACCGGTTTAAACCGGTTCCAACCGGTTCCAACTGATTCCAACCGGTTCTAAACACTTGTTACTACTTCAAAACCGGTTAGAACCGGTTTGGGGCTAATACATTTGATGAAAAAGGGCCTTTTTTATATAGTTTCGGTTAGGAAAAACCGGTTTAAACCGGTTCCAACCGGTTCCAACTGGTTCCAACCGGTTCTAACCACTTGTTACTACTTCAAAACCGGTTAGAACCGGTTTGGGGCTAATACATTTGATGAAAAAGGGCCCTTTTTATATAGTTTCGGTTAGGAAAAACCGGTTTAAACCGGTTCCAACCGGTTCCAACTGGTTCCAACCGGTTCTAACCACTTGTTACTACTTCAAAACCGGTTAGAACCGGTTTGGGGCTAATACATTTGATGAAAAAGGGCCTTTTTTATATAGTTTCGGTTAGGAAAAACCGGTTTAAACCGGTTCCAACCGGTTCCAACTGGTTCCAACCGGTTCTAACCACTTGTTACTACTTCAAAACCGGTTAGAACTGGTTTGTGGCTAATACATTTGATTAAAAAGGGCCTTTTTATATAGTTTCGGTTAGAAAAAACCGGTTTAATCCGGTTCCAACCGGTTCCAACTGGTTCCAACCGGTTCTAACCACTTGTTACTACTTCAAAACCGGTTAGAACTGGTTTGGGGCTAATACATTTGATTAAAAAGGGCCTTTTTATATAGTTTCGGTTAGAAAAAACCGGTTTAATCCGGTTCCAACCGGTTCCAACTGGTTCCAACCGGTTCTAACCACTTGTTACTACTTCAAAACCGGTTAGAACCGGTTTGGGGCTAATACATTTGATGAAAAAGGGCCCTTTTTATATAGTTTCGGTTAGGAAAAACCGGTTTAAACCGGTTCCAACCGGTTCCAACTGGTTCCAACCGGTTCTAACCACTTGTTACTACTTCAAAACCGGTTAGAACCGGTTTGGGGCTAATAGATTTGATGAAAAAGGGCCTTTTTTATATAGTTTCGGTTAGGAAAAACCGGCTTAAACCGGTTCCAACCGGTTCCAACTGATTCCAACCGGTTCTAACCACTTGTTACTACTTCAAAACCAGTTAGAACCGGTTTGGGGCTAATACATTTGATGAAAAAGGGCCTTTTTTATATAGTTTCGGTTAGGAAAAACCGGTTTAAACCGGTTCCAACCGGTTCCATCTGGTTCCAACCGGTTCTAACCACTTTTTACTACTACAAAACCGGTTAGAACCGGTTTGGAGCTAATACATTTGATGAAAAAGGGCCTTTTTTATATAGTTTCGGTTAGGAAAAACCGGTTTAAACCGGTTCCAACCGGTTCCAACTGGTTCCAACCGGTTCTAACCACTTGTTACTACTTCAAAACCGGTTAGAACCGGTTTGGGGCTAATACATTTGATGAAAAAGGGCCTTTTTATATAATTTCGGTTAGGAAAAACCGGTTTAAACCGGTTCCAACCGGTTCCAACTGGTTCCAACCGGTTCTAACCACTTGTTACTACTTAAAAACCGGTTAGAACCGGTTTGGGGCTAATACATTTGATGAGAAAGGGCCTTTTTTATATAGTTTCGAAAAGGAAAAACCGGTTTAAACCGGTTCCAACCGGTTCCAACTGGTTCCAACCGGTTCTAACCACTTGTTACTAATTCAAAACCGGTTAGAACCGGTTTAAGGCTAATACATTTGATGAAAAAGGGCCTTTTTTATATAGTATCGGTTAGGAAAAACCGGTTTAAACCGGTTCCAACCGGTTCCAACTGGTTCCAACCGGTTCTAACCACTTGTTACTACTTCAAAACCGGTTAGAACCGGTTTGGGGCTAATACATTTGATGAGAAAGGGCCTTTTTTATATAGTTTCGAAAAGGAAAAACCTGTTTAAACCGGTTCCAACCGGTTCCAACTGGTTCCAACCGGTTCTAACCACTTGTTACTACTTCAAAACCGGTTAGAACCGGTTTGGGGATAATACATTTGATGAAAAAGGGCCTTTTTTATATAGTTTCGGTTAGGAAAAACCGGTTTAAACCGGTTCCAACCGGTTCCAACTGGTTCCAACCGGTTCTAACCACTTGATACTACTTCAAAACCGGTTAGAACCGGTTTGGGGCTAATACATTTGATGAAAAAGGGCCTTTTTATATAGTTTCGGTTAGGAAAAACCGGTTTGAACCGGTTCCAACCGGTTCCAACTGGTTCCAACCGGTTCTAACCACTTGTTACTACTTCAAAACCGGTTAGAACCGGTTTTGGGCTAATACATTTGATGAAAAAGGGCCCTTTTATATAGTTTCGGTGAGGAAAAACCGGTTTAAACCGGTTTCAACCGGTTCCAACTGGTTCCAACCGGTTCTAACCACTTGTTACTAATTCAAAACCGGTTAGAACCGGTTTGGGGCTAATACATTTGATGAAAAAAGGCTTTTTTTATATAGTTTCGGTTAGGAAAAACCGGTTTAAACCGGTTCCAACCGGTTCCAACTGATTCCAACCGGTTCTAACCACTTGTTACTACTTCAAAACCGGTTAGAACCGGTTTGGGGCTAATACATTTGATGAAAAAGGGCCTTTTTTATATAGTATCGGTTAGGAAAAACCGGTTTAAACCGGTTCCAACCGGTTCCAACTGGTTCCAACCGGTTCTAACCACTTGTTACTACTTCAAAACCGGTTAGAACCGGTTTGGGGCTAATACATTTGATGAGAAAGGGCCTTTTTTATATAGTTTCGAAAATGAAAAACCGCTTTAAACCGGTTCCAACCGGTTCCAACTGGTTCCAACCGGTTCTAACCACTCGTTACTACTTCAAAACCGGTTAGACCGGTTTGGGGCTAATACATTTGATGAAAAAGGGCCCTTTTTATATAGTTTCGGTTAGGAAAAACCGGTTTAAACCGGTTCAAACCGGTTCCAACTGGTTCCAACCGGTTCAATCCACTTGTTACTACTTCAAAACCGGTTAGAACCGGTTTGGGGCTAATACATTTGATGAAAAAGGGCCTTTTTCATATAGTTTCGGTTAGGAAAAACCGGTATAAACCGGTTCCAACCGGTTCTAACTGATTCCAACCGGTTCTAACCACTTGTTACTACTTCAAAACCGGTTAGAACCGGTTTGGGGCTAATTCATTTGATGAAAAAGGGCCTTTTTTATATAGTTTCGGTTAGGAAAAACCGGTTTAAACCGGTTCCAACCGGTTCCAACTGGTTCCAACCGGTTCTAACCACTTGTTACTACTTCAAAACCGGTTAGAACCGGTTTGGGGCTAATACATTTGATGAAAAAGGGCCTTTTTTATATAGTTTCGGTTAGGAAAAACCGGTTTAAACCGGTTCCATCCGGTTCCAACTGGTTCCAACCGGTTCTAATCACTTGTTACTACTTCAAAACCGGTTAGAAACGGTTTGGGGCTAATACATTTGATGAAAAAGGGCCTTTTCATATAGTTTCGGTTAGGACAAACCGGTTTAAACCGGTTCCAACTGGTTCCAACCGGTTCTAACCACTTGTTACTACTTCAAAACCGGTTAGAACCGGTTTGGGGCTAATACATTTGATGAAAAAGGGCCCTTTTTATATAGTTTCGGTTAGGAAAAACCGGTTTAAACCGATTCCAACCTGTTCCATCTGGTTCCAACCGGTTCTAACCACTTGTTACTACTTCAAAACCGGTTAGAACCGGTTTGGGGCTAATACATTTGATGAAAAAGGGCCTTTTTTATATAGTTTCGGTTAGGAAAAACCGGTTTAAACCGGTTCCAACCGGTTCCATCTGGTTCCAACCGGTTCTAACCACTTTTTACTACTACAAAACCGGTTAGAACCGGTTTGGAGCTAATACATTTGATGAAAAAGGGCCTTTTTTATATAGTTTCGGTTAGGAAAAACCGGTTTAAACCGGTTCCAACCGGTTCCAACTGGTTCCAACCGGTTCTAACCACTTGTTACTACTTCAAAACCGGTTAGAACCGGTTTGGGGCTAATACATTTGATGAAAAAGGGCCTTTTTTATATAGTTTCGGTTAGGAAAAACCGGTTTAAACCGGTTCCAACCGGTTCCAACTGGTTCCAACCGGTTCTAACCACTTGTTACTACTTCAAAACCGGTTAGAACTGGTTTGTGGCTAATACATTTGATTAAAAAGGGCCTTTTTATATAGTTTCGGTTAGAAAAAACCGGTTTAATCCGGTTCCAACCGGTTCCAACTGGTTCCAACCGGTTCTAACCACTTGTTACTACTTCAAAACCGGTTAGAACTGGTTTGGGGCTAATACATTTGATTAAAAAGGGCCTTTTTATATAGTTTCGGTTAGAAAAAACCGGTTTAATCCGGTTCCAACCGGTTCCAACTGGTTCCAACCGGTTCTAACCACTTGTTACTACTTCAAAACCGGTTAGAACCGGTTTGGGGCTAATACATTTGATGAAAAAGGGCCCTTTTTATATAGTTTCGGTTAGGAAAAACCGGTTTAAACCGGTTCCAACCGGTTCCAACTGGTTCCAACCGGTTCTAACCACTTGTTACTACTTCAAAACCGGTTAGAACCGGTTTGGGGCTAATAGATTTGATGAAAAAGGGCCTTTTTTATATAGTTTCGGTTAGGAAAAACCGGCTTAAACCGGTTCCAACCGGTTCCAACTGATTCCAACCGGTTCTAACCACTTGTTACTACTTCAAAACCAGTTAGAACCGGTTTGGGGCTAATACATTTGATGAAAAAGGGCCTTTTTTATATAGTTTCGGTTAGGAAAAACCGGTTTAAACCGGTTCCAACCGGTTCCATCTGGTTCCAACCGGTTCTAACCACTTTTTACTACTACAAAACCGGTTAGAACCGGTTTGGAGCTAATACATTTGATGAAAAAGGGCCTTTTTTATATAGTTTCGGTTAGGAAAAACCGGTTTAAACCGGTTCCAACCGGTTCCAACTGGTTCCAACCGGTTCTAACCACTTGTTACTACTTCAAAACCGGTTAGAACCGGTTTGGGGCTAATACATTTGATGAAAAAGGGCCTTTTTATATAATTTCGGTTAGGAAAAACCGGTTTAAACCGGTTCCAACCGGTTCCAACTGGTTCCAACCGGTTCTAACCACTTGTTACTACTTAAAAACCGGTTAGAACCGGTTTGGGGCTAATACATTTGATGAGAAAGGGCCTTTTTTATATAGTTTCGAAAAGGAAAAACCGGTTTAAACCGGTTCCAACCGGTTCCAACTGGTTCCAACCGGTTCTAACCACTTGTTACTAATTCAAAACCGGTTAGAACCGGTTTAAGGCTAATACATTTGATGAAAAAGGGCCTTTTTTATATAGTATCGGTTAGGAAAAACCGGTTTAAACCGGTTCCAACCGGTTCCAACTGGTTCCAACCGGTTCTAACCACTTGTTACTACTTCAAAACCGGTTAGAACCGGTTTGGGGCTAATACATTTGATGAGAAAGGGCCTTTTTTATATAGTTTCGAAAAGGAAAAACCTGTTTAAACCGGTTCCAACCGGTTCCAACTGGTTCCAACCGGTTCTAACCACTTGTTACTACTTCAAAACCGGTTAGAACTGGTTTGGGGCTAATACATTTGATGAAAAAGGGCCCTTTTTATATAGTTTCGGTTAGGAAAAACCGGTTTAAACCGGTTCCAACCGGTTCCAACTGATTCCAACCGGTTCTAAACACTTGTTACTACTTCAAAACCGGTTAGAACCGGTTTGGGGCTAATACATTTGATGAAAAAGGGCCTTTTTTATATAGTTTCGGTTAGGAAAAACCGGTTTAAACCGGTTCCAACCGGTTCCAACTGGTTCCAACCGGTTCTAACCACTTGTTACTACTTCAAAACCGGTTAGAACCGGTTTGGGGCTAATACATTTGATGAAAAAGGGCCCTTTTTATATAGTTTCGGTTAGGAAAAACCGGTTTAAACCGGTTCCAACCGGTTCCAACTGGTTCCAACCGGTTCTAACCACTTGTTACTACTTCAAAACCGGTTAGAACCGGTTTGGGGCTAATACATTTGATGAAAAAGGGCCCTTTTTTATATAGTTTCGGTTAGGAAAAACCGGTTTAAACCGGTTCCAACCGGTTCCAACTGGTTCCAACCGGTTCTAACCACTTGTTACTACTTCAAAACCGGTTAGAACTGGTTTGGGGCTAATACATTTGATTAAAAAGGGCCTTTTTATATAGTTTCGGTTAGAAAAAACCGGTTTAATCCGGTTCCAACCGGTTCCAACTGGTTCCAACCGGTTCTAACCACTTGTTACTACTTCAAAACCGGTTAGAACCGGTTTGGGGCTAATACATTTGATGAAAAAGGGCCCTTTTTATATAGTTTCGGTTAGGAAAAACCGGTTTAAACCGGTTCCAACCGGTTCCAACTGGTTCCAACCGGTTCTAACCACTTGTTACTACTTCAAAACCGGTTAGAACCGGTTTGGGGCTAATACATTTGATGAAAAAGGGCCTTTTTTATATAGTTTCGGTTAGGAAAAACCGGCTTAAACCGGTTCCAACCGGTTCCAACTGATTCCAACCGGTTCTAACCACTTGTTACTACTTCAAAACCAGTTAGAACCGGTTTGGGGCTAATACATTTGATGAAAAAGGGCCTTTTTTATATAGTTTCGGTTAGGAAAAACCGGTTTAAACCGGTTCCAACAGGTTCCAACTGGTTCCAACCGGTTCTAACCACTTGTTACTACTTCAAAACCGGTTTGAACCGGTTTGGGGCTAATACACTTGATGCAAAAGGGCCTTTTTATATAGTTTCGTTTAGGAAAAACCGGTTTAAACCGGTTCCAACCGGTTCCAACTGGTTCCAACCGGTTCTAACCACTTGTTACTACTTCAAAACCGGTTAGAACCGGTCTGGGGCTAATACATTTGATGAAAAAAGGGCCTTTTTATATAGTTTCGGTTAGGAAAAACCGGTTTAAACCGGTTCCAACCGGTTCCAACTGATTCCAACCGGTTCTAACCACTTGTTACTACTTCAAAACCGGTTTGAACCGGTTTGGGGCTAATACATTTGATGAAAAAGGGCCTTTTTTATATAGTTTCGGTTAGGAAAAACCGGTTTAAACCGGTTCCATCCGGTTCCAACTGGTTCCAACCGGTTCTAACCACTTGTTACTACTTCAAAACCGGTTAGAAACGGTTTGGGGCTAATACATTTGATGAAAAAGGGCCTTTTCATATAGTTTCGGTTAGGACAAACCGGTTTAAACCGGTTCCAACCGGTTCCAACTGGTTCCAACCGGTTCTAACCACTTGTTACTACTTCAAAACCGGTTAGAACCGGTTTGGGGCTAATACATTTGATGAAAAAGGGCCCTTTTTATATAGTTTCGGTTAGGAAAAACCGGTTTAAACCGATTCCAACCTGTTCCATCTGGTTCCAACCGGTTCTAACCACTTGTTACTACTTCAAAACCGGTTAGAACCGGTTTGGGGCTAATACATTTGATGAAAAAGGGCCTTTTTTATATAGTTTCGGTTAGGAAAAACCGGTTTAAACCGGTTCCAACCGGTTCCAACTGGTTCCAATCGGTTCTTACCACTTTTTACTACTACAAAACCGGTTAGAACCGGTTTGGACTAATACATTTGATGAAAAAGGGCCTTTTTTATATAGTTTCGGTTAGGAAAAACCGGTTTAAACCGGTTCCAACCAGTTCCAACTGGTTCCAACCGGTTCTAACCACTTGTTACTACTTCAAAACCGGTTAGAACCGGTTTGGGGCTAATACATTTGATGAAAAAGGGCCTTTTTTATATAGTTTCGGTTAGGAAAAACCGGTTTAAACCGGTTCCAACCGGTTCCAACTGGTTCCAACCGGTTCTAACCACTTGTTACTACTTCAAAACCGGTTAGAACCGGTTTGGGGCTAATACATTTGATGAAAAAGGGCCTTTTTTATATAGTTTCGGTTAGGAAAAACCGGTTTAAACTGGTTCCAACCGGTTCTAACCACTTGTTACTACTTCAAAACCGGTTAGAACCGGTTTGGGGCTAATACATTTGATGAATAAAGGCCCTTTTTATATAGTTTCGGTTAGGAAAAACCGGTTTAAACCGGTTCCAACCGGTTCCAACTGGTTCCAACCGGTTCTAACCACTTGTTACTACTTCAAAACCGGTTAGAACCGGTTTGGGGCTAATACATTTGATGAAAAAGGGCCTTTTTTATATAGTTTCGGTTAGGAAAAACCGGTTTAAACCGGTTCCAACCGGTTCCAACTGGTTCCAACCGGTTCTAACCACTTGTTACTACTTCAAAACCGGTTAGAACCGGTTTGGGGCTAATACATTTGATGAAAAAGGGCCTTTTTATATAGTTTCGGTTAGGAAAAACCGGTTTAAACCGGTTCCAACCGGTTCCAACTGGATCCAACCGGTTCTAACCACTTGTTACTACTTCAAAACCGGTTAGAACCGGTTTGGGGCTAATACATTTGATGAAAAAGGGCCTTTTTTTATATAGTTTCGGTTAGGAAAAACCGGTTTAAACCGGTTCCAACCGGTTCCAACTGGTTCCAACCGGTTCTAACCACTTGTTACTACTTCAAAACCGGTTAGAACCGGTTTGGGGCTAATACATTTGATGAAAAAGGGCCTTTTTATATAGTTTCGGTTAGGAAAAACCGGTTTGAACCGGTTCCAACTGGTTCCAACCGGTTCTAACCACTTGTTACTACTTCAAAACCGGTTAGAACCGGTTTGGGGCTAATACATTTGATGAAAAAGGGCCTTTTTATATAGTTTCGGTTAGGAAAAACCGGTTTAAACCGGTTCCAATCGGTTCCAACTGATTCCAACCGGTTCTAACCACTTGTTACTACTTCAAAACCGGTTAGAACCGGTTTGGGGCTAATACATTTGATGAAAAAGGGCCTTTTTATATAGTTTCGGTTAGGAAAAACCGGTTTAAACCGGTTCCAACCGGTTCCAACTGGTTCCAACCGGTTCTAACCACTTGTTACTACTTAAAAACCGGTTAGAACCGGTTTGGGGCTAATACATTTGATGAAAAAGGGCCTTTTTATATAGTTTCGGTTAGAAAAAACCGGTTTAAACCGGTTCCAACCGGTTCCAACTGGTTCCAACCGGTTCTAACCACTTGTTACTACTTCAAAACCGGTTAGAACCGGTTTGGGGCTAATACATTTGATGAAAAAGGTCCCTTTTTATATAGTTTCGGTTAGGAAAAACCGGTTTAAACCGGTTCCAACCGGTTCCAACTGGTTCCAACCGGTTCTAACCACTTGTTACTACTTCAAAACCGGTTAGAACCGGTTTGGGGCTAATACATTTGATGAAAAAAGCCTTTTTTATATAGTTTCGGTTATGAAAAACCGGTTTAAACCGGTTCCAACCGGTTCCAACTGGTTCCAACTGGTTCCAACCGGTTCTAACCACTTAGGAATGTTGTTTAAATACGGAACTATTTTAACTACGACACCTTAGGCCTGTTAATCTTTTATATTTATGCCATTTTTCTCTGTTATATCTCCTCCACGTTAGCTAATATCACTTCAAATACGGTAATTGCTATATCCCGTTTTTAGGTATTCTTTGTGCAATTTAACTGTTTTTCTTTATTGAATGACAAGACAGCCTCAGTTGTAGTGTATAAGGTATGTTTTTAAAAGGGACTATGGTTCAGCAGGGACACTCATTCGGAATGCTCTTGTATTGCATTTATTTTACCGCGGGCAGTTTTTCTCACTTCAAGCGATCATTCGGATTAATTCATCTTTCTGTTTTTTAGGCATTTTCCTATCAAATGAGAACGCTCCATCTTTATTAACTTAAAGCAGTTGTTATCTCGAGGATGTGTTCTTTATGGACAGAAGAATGGTCATATGTAAAGTGGGGAGTTGACAAGATACAGACAGCAGAAGACAAACTTAGAAAGGTTTTTCAAGTGTAGTTACAGACAATTAAACACACCACTGCAATTAGATTTGCAGTTATATTCCGATACTGTTCACATGCAATTTAGTTCAACCGTTCTTGAGGTTTTTTTGGGCACCTTGATTTATTATTTTACCGACGCTTGCTGGAATGACTTGGTTTTCGGCAGTTTTACTGGTTGCAGTTCTCGTCATATTAATGGTGCGAAAATATTTCAGATCCAATATAGTGCTTTACCAGTAACATCGCCAATACTGCAAATAACCTTGCGACATCAATGGCTTTCATTCATAAATGTTTGGAGCTGAGGTCGCCTTTCGGGCTACCGTTCAAAACAGACCTTCATTAACATCGCTGAGTTGATCCCCTTTCATAGCGTTCCATGTGGAAAATTGTGATTGTATCAGGTCCACTTTGAACATTCTTATTTTGTTAATGTTGATCTAATTCATCAATCGCTGTTATAATTGTCGGTAATTACCTCAATAACTACCCAATAAACGCTGGTATCAATCACACCACCTGTTGGAAATTACTGAATAATAGCAGCTTCTTCATTGATGAGCTCGGCGTTATTATTTCTGGCTCATCTACCACAAATCAAAACTTATAATCGATCAACATGAGCGAGGACATTATCGGGGGCTTGTAACTTTCAATTAAACTCTGACAATAATTACTATTGTTGGGCCTTATTGTGAATTTTGTAAAGACATTATAATTATGTTATTGTGATACATCAGGACTGATGACACATTATCACATGTAAAGCTACAAAAATATCCAGACATTTCAAATTTAACCTCATTTGGAAAACAACACCACTGGAACTCATTTCGAATCCTTTATACTTTTTGACTTGTGATATCATTTTTAGGACTATTTTGGATTTAAATCACAATACTCTATGTTCTTTTAAAAATTTTACTTTGTATTTTAGAGGAAAAAATATTTGTTGAATTGTATGGATCTTCTTGCTGTTTGATTTTTCAGTTGCTTAGCATCAGTAACACACCATGTGGTCCAGTAAATTCTCTTCTCCAAATGTCTTTTCTTCAGTATTTTTTTTATTTCCAACTAAATATTAACATTGTTCATTACAAACAAGACTATAAATTCATGAGTTTATGCTTGAACTGGAACCTTAGTAATCATACCATTGCACAAAAATTTCATTAATCTGATATAAATTTAAGATCTCAGTATTTGGATATTGCACTGAACATCTTAGCATTTTTATATTACACATAAAATCTCTAATATTCTTTCCTGTCAGAGTCACATTTCAAAGTCTTTAATATTTCTTTTACTCATACATTTCCATATCTTGTTAGCTGAGATCGACTTTGTTACCTACTATATATAAATTCCTATATTTACAAATTACATATCTTGTTAGCTGAGATTTTTAATATCTACACATTATCACATTTCCATAACTTGCAATCTCAGATATATTTTGTTGTCATTATCACTATAATGTATATCTAATCATGCATTGGATTATTCTATATCAAAACTACTCTGTTAATTATTCATATATTTTACAATTAACATACTGCATCAATCTGAATTGAATGACTAGTCTGTGATTTTTGAAATTTCATTCTTTGGTTCTTTCATCTGAAAAATAAAATTGTAGCACATGACGACCTAAATACAAGGTATTTGTATTTTCTTAATAGTAATCCAGTCAAGGAGAGATCCTAACACAAATGGTACAGTTTGACATACATTCACTACAACACAAGTGACAAAAAATAACTGCAGTAACCAGGTAAATAATCTTTTGTACACACTATATATCATATTGGGACATTCATTATAGCATCACTGCAAAACCCTGGGACATTCACTATAGCATTAGAAACAAAAACACTGCAGTAACCAGGTAAATACATTAACATATATAATGCATGTCCGAAAAGACAATTGAATTTAGGCATTCAGTTTTCAAGAAGTGTTCTCAGCTCACACATGAAATGTACGTTTTCTTTTCCCACAGGAATCATGCAGAAAATCTTAATGTGCAGGCAATCATACAATGGGTGCTTTTAGAAAATAAAATTGGTTCATGAGTTTGGCTTTAAAGTAGTTTATCCTATCTAATGCAAGCATGAGTTCAGACTGTATACCATTTTTGTAACTGTATTATTTTTGTTGGATATATCCACATGATATAATGGCAGTAGCAGTTTAGTCTGTATACAACACTCTTACTGTATCCATATTGTTTAATGTATACACATTGAGGTCAGAGGGATTTAGTCTGTATACAGCATTCATACTGTATCCATTTGGTTTCATGTATACACATTGTGGTCAGAGGGATTTAGTCGATATACAACAGTCTTACTGTATCCATTTGGTTACATATAATACACATTGAGGTCAGAGGGATTTAGTCTGTATACAGCATTCATACTGTATCCATTTGGTTTCATGTATACACATTGTGGTCAGAGGGATTTAGTCTGTATACAACACTCTTACTGTATCCATTTGGTTTCATATAATACACATTGAGGTCAGAGGGATTTAGTCTGTATACAGCATTCATACTGTATACAACACTCTTACTGTATCCATTTGGTTTCATATAATACACATTGAGGTCAGAGGGATTTAGTCTGTATACAGCATTCATACTGTATCCATTTGGTTTCATGTATACACATTGTAGTCAGAGGGATTTAGTCTGTATACAACACTCTTACTGTATCCATTTGGTTTCATATAATACACATTGAGGTCAGAAGGATTTAGTCTGTATACAGCATTCATACTGTATCCATTTGGTTTCATGTATACACATTGAGGTCAGAGGGATTAGGTCTGTACTCAACACTCTTATTGTATCCATGTACTTCACATCATATAAAGCCAGCTGCAATCCAAAATTAAAATTCGATACAGTGCTCATAATGCTATACAGTACTCATAATGCAATATAGTAATCATAATGTGATATAGTAATCATAATTCCACGTAGTAATCATAAATATAATAACATATAGTAATCTGTGATTATAATGCTATCTAGTTATAGTAATATAACTGTGATACAACATTAATGTGGTACTTTGAGACATGGTCGAATTCATGCCTTAAGCTGAAATATGTTTCCATTTGCAAAGCAAACATGAAACTCAGATAAAGATAATGAAAATAATAGAAAAATCATTGAATATATTATTATAGCAAGAACTCATGTATCATGTTGACCTTTCATTGTCTTTTTTATTTTTAGAATTTTTGTGGTAAATGTTATTTAGAGACTAGTGGAAATTAGTGACAAGTGGAAATTTTGTAATATTGGAAAGTGTTTTATGGCAAGAGTGTAATTGCAACTTGTCATTCAGTGACAAGCTTAATGAGCATAATTAAATCACACCAATTTTTAAATGTTTTTTTAAAAAAAAAAATTTATTTCAGGCTTCCCTGACTCATTTAGATGCATCATTAAAAGGAAACTGTCATTGATATGGATTGCACCATCAACACCAGTTGCAAATGTTGTATTTGTGTAAGTTAACCTAGCATGCCATACACCATTAACAACTTATCATTTAGAATAATTATCAAATATTTAACTATTTCTTTTGTGTATCTTGTAACCATTGCTATATGGATGATGCAGTTTTGTTTCCATTCCTAGATGTAAACTGTTAGTCATATAGCTTCTAATATATCTAGTTCAGTGAGTCTAGGATTGTACAGTCCTGCTTACATGGCTAAATGTAAAACATTAGTCATATAGCTATGTAAGTTTTAGATTGTACAGTAATGTGCTTGCATGGCTAAATATAAAGCGTTAGTCATATAGCTATATAAATTTTAGATTGCACAGTTGTGCTTGCATGGCTAAAGAAGACTGAGTTTTCTATAAATTTAAAGGAGAAGTGGAGATGAAATGGTGTTGCAAGTTCTTCAGTGGAGTTATAGTAAAAATAAGTAGTAAGTAAAAACCTATGTACACTCTGCATATAATCAATATTTTCAGTGGTAGTCATGCCAGATTAGTTGCATCTTAGATTTCTTTTGTGCTTAATTATCATGATAATTAATTATGGCATGAAAATAAAACAACTGTGTACTTTGCAGATATGCATAATGCAACTAAATACATTCTTAAGCATTGTCCACTGTGACCTCTTGGCTTCCAACATTTTATTGTAAAAAAGAATGCTAGAGTATTTTACAATTGTAAAGTATCTTGATAGTATTTACCACCTAAGTTATAATATATGTAATCTATGTATACATAGTTGCACAAACAATATAACATACATTTGAAGTTTGATCAATTATATCTAACAGTTTATTAATAATATATTCATACAATTCTTTGGAATTTTCAGAAAACAAAATTTCTTAGTTCTCATGATGTCATGGTGGACAGTATCAGACTGACGCATGCCTTGAACCATGCCAAGAAAGCAATCCATCCAGGATATGCCCTCATGAGAAAGTTGCTACCATTGGTGTTTACTGACAAGGAAATGGCCATTTCCCATGATCAAAAATTGCTGAAATCTAAGGAAGGAAGGAGATCTAAGGTCTTTTTCAACAAAACATGCATATCAGCTTGTAAAGGTGAGATGCATAACTGATGAGCATCTTTATTCACAATTTGTAAAAGTTTTTTTTCAAGTTCTATTTTCTTGTATTAGAAAAATATTTGCTGTGAATGATACTTGGCAGCAAATATAATTATGTATGCAACTAATATTTCAAAAATATATGCTTTATCTACATATGTTCATAATATTCAAAGTAATATTTGATTTGACTGATTACTGGTATATTCCTTCATTTTGAACCATGCTGTCTTATTCGTTAAAGTGCTAACTCATGACATCTAGGTGGGAGTTTTGTTTCACATGTATGTGTCCTTAGCACTTTCCTTTCCTTCAGGACAATAAACATTAAACATGTTGCTCTTCTGTAAAGTTGAACTTGTATTTAATCAAAATGACAACACGTAATACAATAATTTTAATGACAAGTAATTGAACTTCTATTTAATCAAAATGAGAACAGGGAATACAATAATTTTTCTTGCAAAGTAATTTAACTTGAATTTACTCAAATTCAAATATTATTACAAACAACTTTGTAATAGTAATTACATGTAATAGAACTGAAATTATTTTATAACTGATATACCGGTAGTTAATTGTTCTCTGAGTAACAAATACTTGACAAAAGTTCAATACAAATTAACATGAAGAAATGTTCAAATCTATTATGAAACATGCTTTTAAAGTACAGTACAATTTAAAAGCTTATGTGCTTTATATGCATGGACAAGTCTCAATAAATTTTATTAGCTTATGTCTTTTTTATGCATGGACATGTCTCAGAAACAGTTTTATTAGCTTCTGTCTTTTTGTATGCATGGACAAGTCTCAGTAAATTTATATAGCCTTTATATGGATACATTTATGTACAATATATCATACTTTCTTTTGAGGAGAAGAATAAGTACTCTGTACTAGCACATATCCTTTTTTGGACAATTATCAATACAATTTATTGACTAGTATCTTTTATACAGATTAGTGTCAGTATTTGTTATTAGTAGGTGTTTATTTACATGGAATAGTCAATGTTCAAAACAGTATGATTTATAGACACATTGAAGCCAGGTGTTTGATTTGGAGATGTCTAAAGAATGTGCTCTGAAGTTGTGTATAAGAATTCCCTGTTAACACCAGTTGTTGTTTTGAGTGCAAATTTACTGGTGTTAAGACATCAAAAGTAGACATAATTCAATCCAAAAATGTTGATAAGATTAAAAAAGTAAACCAGGATTAAAAAGATTTAGAGTCTACACTTGGTAGTTTAGCCTAGAAGAGGGACCAGCAAAAGTATAAAAAAGAGCAAGTTTTCCAAATAAAAGAGGTGACAGCACTTGAGACTTGCTCTCCCTTGTGCAGTGTGTCCTGCTTCAGTTGCCAGTCTTAACCTTGTTTTCAGAGATTTGGTAACCACTGGGTCCTATTTATCATACAATCAGGATACTGACTTGTATGATATTCAACCTCTGGAACATTTTACCTCATACTCCCACTAGTTGAATTTGGTGAAAGGAAGAAGTACACTGCCTTCTGAATGAAGCAGTACAAAATGTGTTCAGTGACCAATGTCCAGCTTTCTATTCTCAGATTTCCTTGGACTTGGAACAGAAATAGAGAATGTTTTGACTAATCTCCTTCACATTTTAACACTGCTGCTGTAGAGGCTCATTGTACTATCCAGATGCTGTGGAGACTACTGCAGTTGATTTCATTGCTGATTACCAAAAGCTGCTGCTGCAAATGATTTTAAACCATGCATATATAAAACCTATCACTATTTTCTGTCAGTGTGTCATACAATAAGGGAAGATTTAATACCTTAGATTTGCCTGATAATGATTTCATCATTTTCGTTCTACCTAGTGTGGATTATTGTTTTTCTAGGTAAGCAACTGAACTAGCATTTATCTCATCATAGAACGATTGGGGCAAGAGACACTAAAAGCATAGCAGTTATCCTTACTGATATTCACTTCCTGTAGATTTAAGTCAAGTTTCTTTCATAACTGACACAACTGCCTTCTGGATCTTGTCAAGGAGTGAATGTGCTACATTTGTATTTTATTTTATATGTGAAGCATATTCAGTTTTTAGTGTTGTAGCGAGAAATTAAAATTTTTGAACTTTTTAATTACTGGTTACTATTAGAGTTTATGTTAGTAGCATGTATATACAGATTATAATTCCGTACCTGTTATTATGACCAGTTTGGTTTTATTGTAACTGTCTGTACGTATGTGTATGTGGGTATATCAGTCTTTGTGTCTATATGGATATGGAACATGATAAAACCATCAAGGCCATACAAAGACAAAACAACTAATTTTTAAGCTTGTGAGCATGGTGAATCCATGAAGGGTGTGTGTGGCTGATGCAAGCGTGGGCCGACCCAATAATTTGGCAGAACGGTGTGGTTTGTCAGTGAACACAATTGCAAGTTTTTTTCAAATATGTATGAATCATATGGTTGTACGGTTGTACAAATGACCAAATCATACCTGTTCTTCATGGATCCCAAAAAGTTTTTGGATGTGATACCACGGGCCTTGTTTAACTGGTACAAAAGGTCAGAGAACCAGTCTCCAATACTTATCCAGGGTCAGTCTGTTTCCACACCAGGCCCAAAACCAGAGGCTGATTTTGTGTCGTCCCCAGATTCATACATTTTGTTTTACCTTCATTAATTACCATTCTATTTTGTTATGCCCAGTTTTGGACTCTAATAAGGTCTGAGTTTAATCTTGTTTAGATAACTTCAGTATCAGAACTGGATGTATACAAGGTTGCATCATCTGCAAACAAATCTGTATTTGTGGATTCATTATTTAATGGTAGATCATTGATATACATAAGAAAGAGGAGAGGGACCAAAACTGAGCCTTGAGGGGAATCCTGAATGAATAGTGCGAGTTTGAAAGGTAATATTGCCAATGACCTTTGGTTTAGGTATGATCAAAATCAGTTTCAAGAAGGATTGTCAAACCTATAACAGTTCAACTTTTGCAGCAGAATTTTATGATCAACAAGATCAAAAGCTTTCTTGAAGTCAAGGAAAACAATCCCAGTCATATGTCCATTATCCATTTCCTTCAGCCAAAGATCAATTAATTTGGTAAGTTCTGTTTGGAACAAGTGGTACTTTCTAAATCCTGATTGCACTTTATGTTTAAAAAAATTATAGACCTAAAAGGCTACATGTTTTTCAAATATTTTGACAATACAGGTAGAATTAATATTGGTCTGTAATTACATGGATCCTTCTTTTCTCCTTTCTTAAACATAGGTGTAACCTTTGCACATTTCAGTGTTTCTGGAAATTTACCACTCATTATACTTTAATTTATGATATGCGTTAGTGACTTTGTTATTACTGGTGCATCAATGTTAACAATTTGTGGACCAATACCATCTAGTCCAGAGGATTTATTAATATTCAACTTAATTAGCATATCAAAGACATCAGCTTCACTAACATTACCTATTGAAAAATAATTATCTTCAGGAATTTTAGCTCTTATAAATAACAGTAGAGCATCAAGTTTAATTGGGATGTTAGTCGGGTTCTGAATACTGTTACTGGAGATGCTGATGAAGAATTTGTTGAACATTTCCTCAATGTCTTGTACAGATGTTGCTGTATCATAATTTTGCTAAAGTCTAGGGGGAAGACAACTGTTCTTGGGTGGGTTCAGATCTTTTAGATGCTTCCACAATGTTCTAGTACTCTTACTTTCATTTATAGCCTCTTTATAGTAGTTTTCGTTTGCCTTATCTATCAGGTGCATAGTTTTATTCCTACACTTTATATAGCTTTTCATGTCTTTTTTTCTTGTGGAAATTATCTCTTAGGTGCCTAGACTCATTGATCTCTGGGGTAATCCACTTGGGTGTAAATTGGTGTTTAACCCTTAATTTAGGCTGATGCTTGTCTAAGGCTGCATTGAACATCTGATACCATTTGTCTAAAGCAGTGTTGACATCAGCTATATTGCAGAGTGATTGAAAGGGTTTGCAAACTAAATCATTTAAGAATATTTCCTCATCAAACTGTTTAAAGTCCCTGTATAGTAATTCAATGTGTTGCCCAGTTTTAGATGATTTCGGAACATGTCTAGTTATACAGATGGGGTAGTGGTCACTAAGTGCATACACTGGCACATTTATTTCACTTATGTTTTCAGGTTTATTATTATAAACATGATCAAAGATAGTAGCACTTTTATCTGTTAATCAAGTTGGGGTGTTAACTGAGTAAAGTTGTAAGTTTAAAAGTTACTTATCCATGTTAATGGTGGAGTTTTCATGTAGTCAATGTTAAAATTACTTAATATGATAGTTTCTTAAATCTTCCTTTAGTAATGCTTTTTGAATTTGAGCCTCAAATCTATCAATCCAATCAGCTGTGGAACTAGGTGGCTTGTAAACTGAACATAAGAGTATTGGCTTTGAATGGGCAAGGGTTACTTCGATCCAGATACTCTCTACCCCAACTGTCTCTAGATCAACATGTCTGTTATAACTAATGGAACTGTCTACATAGAGAAGAATAACCCCACCAACCATGGAGTCCATCTTTTCTTTCAAAGTGGAAGCCCTGTATTTGGAGAGCCAAATCATCAGTATCATCAAACAGAAAGGTTTCACATAGACCTAGAATATTGACTGATCTAGTTTGCTGTAATATTAACTTTATCTCATTCAGTTTAGGGAGGATGTCTTGAATATTTAGGTTGATTACATGCAGACCGCTTTTGAGGTGCCCAAAGACATGACAATTTTTATCACAGGATTGATTTTCAGACTAGGCAGTATGCAGTGTATTGTTTTTAGAATTGACTTTTTAGAATTGACAGATTTCTTTACATTGCCTTGATTATTTACATAAACACATGAAGAAGATAACATACAAGATCCATCTGTCGTACAGTGACCACATGTAGTGGATACATGAGAATATTCAATATGAGACTGATTTACATGCATACAAGAAGACATTGACATAATAGACACTTGGGGAGCCTCAGAGGGAGAAGTAAGTTGAACAGTATCGCATAGTTGTTTACATGTTAATAAGCTGCACTTTGTACACAATTCAGATAGTGCCTGAAACCTGTTTACAGAATTATAATTATTACATTGAAAGTATACACTTATTCTAACGCATTTTGTTGCAGGATATGTGTTGCATAGGCCTGTACATTATTGCCTTCTACCTATTGGTATGTGCACAAATTTTTCTTATGTCCTAGTTCATTGCAAAGATGGCAACGAATCTGTTTTCCATGCAGACACCGCTGTGTTACATGACCATGCTCTCCACAATACAAGCAGTTTTCTGACTCATGCCTAACCCCTTTTACAATCTTATGTACTGGTATATTCCTCAGGAGCAAGGCATTACCTCTGTTGGACAAGTGGATTTGGTCACGCTGGTATAATTGTTGGTTCACATCATTGTCTTTGAAGAACGTCCTGTATTGCGCAACAAACAGAATTAGGAAATTTTCACACAACATACTTAAATTAGGGTGTCATATAGTTGAGTTATAAGTACATCCCTTCTTGGCGGTAGACCTGAGATGATTATTTTACACTGTGTTTTTAGACCGGATGGCATACAAAAAGCATTCATAATCATCCTCAATGCCCTTCAAAGATTGGCCCTTACTGTAATTATTTCCACCAATGAGAAGAATTACAGTATGATATGGTGACATATCCATTTCCAATACGTTTTCAGCAATAGTGTTAATAGTTGCATCTCTATGGGTTTTTACAGCAGTTTTATATATAACCTTCTTGTTTTTACTACTTTGAGTATTGATGATCTATGAGAAGAGATCTGTCTTTAATTTTATTGTTCATTCTGACAAGTGTGGGGGTTCAGATGCATTGCTTGAACTTCTATTTCCATGATTAGACTGACTGAGAGTTTGGTCACTGCTGCTGTATTTAGTATTTGTATTTAATTTGGCTTCTTCCTTTGGGTAATTGGAGGTTGTCTTTAGAACAGTTTCTTCTGTGTCTGGATTTGATGATGAGTTTGACACATGATGGTCAGCGTTTTCAGCATGTGCTTTAGCTAATTTTTGGCTCCGACCATCTAATACCTGTAGAAGAGACTCATTTTGTTTAATTAGTGTGGTTTCATCTGTTTGTGTGTTTACTGATCTTTTCATTATAGCTGGGTTTGGTATAGTTTCAGTGCCCTGATTATGCTGTTGTGTTTTGTCCTTTGACATGTTTGTGTATTTTGTTGTCTTGATATTCTGGCACTTGTGTTGCCCCTGGTTTATCTATTCCAACACTGTGTAGATTCTTTGATTTTAGTGCAGAGAGTTCCTGTTCTAACCTTTCTACTTGGGTCTGGAGAATACCTATCACTACTAAGCACTGTACTTAGGTACAAGTCTGGTTATGGGTTTCATGGAACTCAACAGAATTGGTTGCACCTCTCATAAACTGGGGTTAGGTTTCCTCCACACTGATAGCAATCTGGCTTATTTCATGTAAAGCTGTGTTACTGTTGACTGGATTTGGAGATATGTGGGCTTCCGAGATGAGTGATGAAGCCCTTGGCTGAGAGGTAATTGATTTCAGTCTAGTGTTGTCTACCATTTGCTAACAAGTGTTGATAAAATGATTTACCCATTCTGTGTAGCCTGGCCCTTGTAATTGAATTCTACCAGTTGTTATGTATAGAGTTACTGTCACAGCGCCAGAATCTTTATCCATGGATTTATATATCAGTCCATTTTGTGAGTGACAATGGATGTGTAAATTCTCATCCAACAATTTCTTGATTGTTGGAATTTTGTTGGAGTCAGCTGTGATTGTTATACTCTGTATACTTGGTTGTTCTTTTTATGTGAATACAGTTCTAAAACAATCCAATGTCAGCTAGGGGCCCCTCTAATTTCAGATTCAGCTTTCACTATTCTAAGCGTGATGCCCATTGAGCTTTCATCAAAACATTTAACTTGGAGTATGCTGATGAAATGCAAAATTTATTTTCAAGATGCTGACAATACTGCCAACACTGTTTTGGAAAACACAATTTACATTAATCTTCAAAACTTGAAAAAATACACCACTTGATTTACTATGATTGTGACATGTAGCATGTATAAACGGTGAATATTCGCTAATGAGATAAACTGAATAAATCAGAATGATATAAACCAAACTTAAGAATTAAAGAAACTTATTTAATCAAAATACTTCTGCCTGGGGGCTCAAGTGAGTCCTGCATCTAATAGAATGGAGCGGCTTTTAGTGACCTAAAATGTCGAATAAAATTCAACGACAATAAACATTAGTATCCTGTTTAAAAAGACTTTATTATCTTGTCATGAATGAAAATATTTGAGTATAGATGCTGTCTGTAATTGCTATTCTGGAAATCACATAAAAGGGTAATTCCTACCACTGATAGGTCTTCTAAGAATGGAAAGACTATTACGTTCATATGTATATTGATAATGTATTATATTTTTGGCTGTGAATCATTAGTGGTCTAAGCACTACCTTTTACTGGTCACCAACATCTCAGTGAGAGATCTTGCCATGAGCTTCCAGTGGGTTAATGGTTCTTCTAAAGATTTTTCTGCTTCTTCCAGATCTACTAGACACTATTTATAGCCTTAGCTACTGTAAAATGGCATTACAGTTTTATGTAAACAAAGGCAAATTTAAACATTCTACTTTGCTGATGGAAAAATATAAAAGCACATTTTTAGCTGTTTCATATGTAAACATGTATAGTAAGCCAGTTTAACTTTAATTGCCAAATTGAAATTGTGCCTTGCTTGTTTCCTGAGCAGTTGCATTTAATACTAAGTATTCAGGGTGATATTATACACTTAAAATGTCAGAAATATGATGTAGAAAATCGGTTATAGCCAAGTTTCTATATATAAAATAATTTCATTTTATAGCTTTTTCCACTCAAATTCTCAGTGTTGGAAGAAGTATTGACTTAAATAAAGTTTATAAATCTGTTGAATCTGTCACTATTAACTCATCCAAAAAATGTGATGGAAATTAAACAAGGTTTGATCAAAAATATTTGCAGAGATAATGACTTACCTGACTGAAAGTAATTTAAATTTAGACCCTTAATAAAAGGCGATAAACAGTAAACAGAAAAGAACAAGTTGAATTCTTTGTTTTAGTCTTGAATAATTTCAACCCTCCCCCCCACCCCAAATGCAGTACTTGCATTTGGAAATTCAAAAGATTACATTTATGTTAATTTATTGTGCTGTTTTCCTTTGGATGTGTGATTGCATGAATGCCCATTTGTATTGACCAAATCCTGTAACATCAATTAATATTAAGATAACATTGATTATTCCATAAGCAAACATTTACTTATCTTTCACAGTTGATCTGCAAGTCACTTTCATTGATTAATAGTCATTTCTTCTGTTTGATACAATTTTCTTAATGTACATAGTATTATATGTGACATTTAGTCATCATTTTCATTCAAAATGTTGTTCTCTTTGATATATTTCATCTTACCATACAACTTTGCACTGTGCACGAGGCCTTCATGTATAGCCTGTTGTGCTGAAAAATGGCTTTAAACTCCAAAAAACAATTCATATCATAATGCATTGATCACAGAATCAGAATGCAGATAGTAAACATTCTCCATGTCTCCTTTCTTTCATAGGCTGAAATCTGACATAGTACAGTTACTGAGTTAGCTCAAAGCATGTACACTGCTGTCGGGCATTTCTGCGCTCTTAAGGTTTCTTTCACCTATATGGAAGCGAAAACGCATAACGAATTCAATTGATTAATGAAAATCAAATACTGCTATGCATACCATTTGAAAAGAGACTGTTGGCACCAGAATATTCGTTTCAAAATAATATTAATTTTTTACACACAGGATACAACCCCTTTGTTTTCATGACTTGCTATATGTCGGCCTATTCTGCACATAGCTTTGAAAAGATGTAATGTTTATCCTTTGGGCTATGGAAATGAAATACATTACTTTGGACTGTCTCTGTCAGCATTTCAGTAGAGTAATTAGATCAGGTTTGTAGCTGGTTTTACAAAATTCAATATAACAATGCCAATAAATGGAAAGAGATATTAAAGCAAACTAAACTGATCTTGTAACAAAAATGAGTAAAGTTCAACGTTTTATAAAAATGGATGGGATGTAATGTGTTTACAAGGTCTCATTAATGGGGGGAAAAATTACCAAAGAATTTAGAAAGAGACTATACACTGGGGAATTTCTTGAGAATCCCGTTCTAGCGGCAAGTTGACATTTTGGATAGGAGACATTGTTATATGTGTGACAACTTCTTGCTAAATTGGAAACTTGGGAATTTCCCGACACGCAAAATTGGCTGAAGGTGGTATGTGTATTGATGTATATTCATTTAATGACTTCTTCTAGCATTCAGTTAATGTCTGTTTCTCTCATTTTCAGTTGAAAGCTAGTATTCAGCCCAAAAAGGTATGTATAGCTCAGTATCTCAATTTTTTTGTCTATTCTTTTATCTGAGATAGGTAATTTTGCTAGGTCTGATCTTAATGCAGTCCTTTTTTAACTCTTTAACCCCTGGTGAATCAGGAGGTAGTAGCCTACTGCCAAGCTCTGTAGCATCATGGTCATGTATGATACACTAAAGTGGGTGGTATTATTGGAAGGTAGACAGATGTAGCTCTACAATGATACCAAATAATCTGGACGTTTTAGTTGTACTACAAAAAACAGAGGGAAAAACCTCATTTTTTGGACCCAATTTGTTTTCTACCCAAAATTCAGCCATGGTCAGAATCTGATTTTGAACCTTCCCGCCATTCCCTATCCATAAAACACAGGTGCATGAATAAAAATATATGTGGGAATGGCTGAAGCACTATGGGTCCAATTAAAACTGGATATATTTATTGATATATCACCTGTCATCTAAAAATGTATCAAGCACTTTTCTTTCTGATACATATTTATGTGTTTGTTCCCCCAGTTTTATTATAATAATTAAATAGGTAGTACTTTTGAATGGTATGCAATTAAGAATTCACTTTCTCATAAATATACCATGTGCCTACAATGTATGTTTGCATCTTGCAAAAAATCATGAAGCAGATAGTTTGTGCAGTCCATCTATTGTTGCATGCTTACAGTAAATTAATTTTTTATATTTTATATATGTTTATATGTTCACAGATGCCCGTGCATATGTACCAGGCTTAATACTTTGATTTTTAAAATTACTTAATTGTCTAGTGTCTAGCCAGATTATTCACATGTTGTATATACTGTATATATTGTATTTAACAGATAGAACTGGGTCTGAGGTAGATTGGTTCTATAACTAATTGAGTTACCTTCTCTAAATAAAGTCTTTATTATTATTATTATTATTATTATTATTATTATTATTATTATTATTATTATTATTACCTCTTTCCTTTACTAATTATATTCTTGAAAAGGGTAGTTTGTATGTACTACCAAAGGCAGAGCAATTATGACACAGTGATGTCTGTCTGTTACCAGTTACATGATCTGCAGTTACCAAACTTTGTGACTTGGATATGGAGCTTAGGAAAAACATCAGGAAAAAAGTCAAAAGGTTGAAAGTCAGGGTAATTTTAAGATATTGCATAAAATTGAAAGTAAGCAGTCAAGATTTTAAAGTAAAGGGTTCGGGCGGGCATGCTTCCCCAATGTGGAGAAGTAATTGGTTGAAGTGATGCAACTAGAAAGCCAGAATTTTGAGCTTTTAAAGATTTTGCACCTGAGAAACAGAGACTTTGGAAGAAAACAAGAATGGTCAGGTCTCAAACATCAATCATGAAGTGCTTCAAGTAGGAAATACATATCTTGCAAGTAACAGTGTTTATTCTGTTTGCGATTAACACTTTGTGTGAATAAACAAGCTTATTTAAGATCTCATTGGATTTCAAATGGATTAGATTCATACAAATTTGTTACTTTTGTTATTCTGTGTTCTACAATTGCTACAAGTGTGCTGCACATTGTGCAATGTTCAGTCACTAATCAGTGTATCTAACTGGTACTTTGAACTGTAGATGGAATATTTTACAAAAAGAACATGACACATTGAGCATATATTTTTTATATATGTGTTTAGAAGTGGTAAATAGGTGATTTGAGCTCTTAAATTAAAGAGAACCATGTTCCTATTATCAGGATTATTTGTTTAATCATATGATTTTCTAAAATTTAAATCACTATAAACTTTATGGCAATCCCCTAGACTAGATTAAAAATGAGGATTGGCAAATATTGTTTGGTACATATATTTGGTATGTAACCTGCTTTACATTTATGGATCCAAAGTTCCATATAACAACAGGAGAGCTGTATGTAAAGGCCCAGATTTTAACATAAATTTATTTATAGCCAAAAGGACTAGTAGAATCAGAAATTTACTGGTCCATGTGACTTGTCACTATTCCTTGTCACAAAATGCTACCTGGTGACAATTGAAACTTTACTTTCAGTAGGTATAGTTACATAATACCAGAAAATATGTCATCTCTGGATGACTCTTGGTCATTTTTGTATTATAGGAGAAACTCCCATCGAGAATGTAAAGACAAAGTTTCCTACAGTGTCTCTGACAGTAAAATAGCAGACAGTGGATCAGACTGGTGAGAGAGTGGTAAGCAAAGCTGTCATTTTTCATAAAAGCACAAAAATGTGGTGGATATGAGGATAGGAAAATGGGAAGAGACTGGATTTTTCAATCAAAATTCCCCATTTGGAATGATCAGAAAGTAGAAGTGATATCCTGATTTTAAGTCACCTACATGTATTATATGCATCATCCAGACTTTTGCAAAAAAAATTCATTGAATGTTTACAAAAAAAACAAAAAAAATTAGTTATCAATTTCATTTGACCCAGGTTGTGGGAATTAAGTGTGGGCATTGTCAATAATAATGAAAAAGGCAGGTATTAATTGAACTGTACAGTGATCTCTCATTATATTGTGGATCATAGAGTTCATGAAATTTTAGTGTGTTGAAAGAACATTTTCCAAAGGTCTGTTAAAAACAACTGTATCAGTATGTTCTATAATTCGTATATAACATAAAATGTTTTTATTGTATTCTTGTAAGCACATTATAAATGGTTATCATCTGGCAGTCAAGAACTAAAATGTAATGCAAAAGAAAAAGCTGCAATGGGAACTAAATACAGCTAATTTAAAAATATTCTTAACCATGTCCTCATAATATGTAAAGCCATTTTAATGAGGGGTTCTGAAATTAAAGAGCACTGTATTAAAAAATCCTATAAACATAGAATTCTTGTACTCGTTTAGTGCAAGTTTGTGTTGTTGACCTTCATTGATATAAATATTTTTTTTTTTTTTTTTTTAAATTACATTCATGATTACGTTTCCATTTAAGAAGTTAGTCCCATTTCCTATACAGATGAATCCATTTGGATCTTAGAATCAACGAAGTTGTATGATTAACTACATATGGTTTTATTTACTTGGTATAAAGACAAATAGATCCACCTGTGATGAGCCTGTTACAAAGAGAGTATGTTAAAAGTGTTGAGACTACAATACAGTTGTTTTTAATTTATTTATAGGATTTAAATACTAAAATTTTAATGGGTTACAAATCTGAAATGCTTTTTTTAAGGGAGGTTGATGAGACAGCTTTGGTTTTGGATCATGAGCTGCCAGGTTCAAATATTGTATGAAGTTATTTTGAACTTTTGACTTGTAACAGTTAATAGCATAACAAATATCTAAAAAATTACAAAACATCAACATAGTAGTTTTTTCCTATATGACAGCAGAAGTTTTATCAGAGTAGATTATGATTAAACCTCCAATCATTATTTTTGAAGGTATTTGCACTGAAATTGAGATTTACAGAAATTCACACAAATGAAGTCATCATTACTCGTATGAACAAGAGTTTATTGAAATAATTCATTTTGGATATTAACTTTGGAAAAGTACACTTTTTGGAAAACAAAATATTATGAGCTTGAAAATGATGAAGTTATAAATATTACTATTGCATTAATATATATCAGGCAGTTACCTGGGGTCATTTGGTAACACAACTACCCATCATGTCGGTTTTAATTTGTAAATGAGTAAATCCACATGCTGATATACCAGAAATAAGGAGACCATAATAAACATTAAATAAATTTTAAATTCCAGTAAAGTGGTAGAAATATATCTATATCTAGCTTGCTGGATACTGGAAATATGGAGAACACAGCATGCGACAAAACGGCAATTGCATCACACAAAAGAACTCAGTATTTTTCCCATCAAGAGGCACTGGCTGTCATCCAAAACTGACTTGTCCCCACTTTAATTAAAGTTGGGAAATTTGGCATGTCCAATTATCCATCACTAAATTATTCAGTCTGGTGTTTGTTTCTGCATAGACAAAGTGTAATCATTGGTTTGATACCAGATTAACAGCATGAAGCAGTGAAACCTTACTACATAAATTAATCCAAAATTTTCTTTTATGTAAATACATACTGGATGCCAATAGTGTTATTACGGTATATGATTGATTCTAAAATGCTGGTATCGCTGATTGTCAGTGAAGCAATTATATCATATCGAGCGGAGACTGAAGTTACCACAACCCGATAGTCTAGATAGTATAATCAGCGAAAACAAAAAACAATTCCCTGATCTCAACGAAGAATATATCGTCAAATGGTCAAAAGAAATCTTTGAAGTTAGAAATAAACACGCAAAAGATTTCGGTAGAAGAATAATAGGTAAATTCACACAAGGTGGAAAATACGACCATAAACGATATTCTTTTATGTAACTACATTCAAGTCTTTGACCAGGTTAGATTTTGGTGATATTAAGATTCAAAATTGTTAGTTTGTGTCTGTTTTGAGGAACCGCTTCAGTGGTCTAAGTGGTTAGAGTGTCCACCTCAGATGTGGTAGGTCGCAGGTTGAAACTCTGACCGAGTCATACCAAAGACTTCCGGAAAAAAGTGGTACTAGCACTTGCCTCGCTTGGCTGTTAGCATTAAGAGGTTAATTTTGGGACTGGTTGGCCTGGTGTCAGGATAATGTGACTGGAGGGACATCATGCTACATATCTATGGCATGGTGCCCAGTGCTAGACATCACTATAAACTGCCACAATGCAGATATTGTTGGAATATGACAGGAACATTTTTAACCTTTGTTAGAAATCCAAATCACACACACACACACACACACACACACACACAGTTTTGGGATTCAGTTTAGTGGATATACAGAGGAGCCTCGTTAATCCAGATGCTGTTTCACCGGAAACCTTGGTATATGGACATAATTCAACAGGAATGGAATTCCTAAACATTAATTAATTTGCTCCATTAATCAAGAAATCCGTGTTCCAGATATGGAAATCAAAATTGGGTGATCAAATTGTAACATTACTATAAAACTTGTCTCGATAATCCGTAATAATCTATCCTAAAATAAGATAATTCAAAAAATCACTTTTCAAAATTTTGCACATGTATATTCTTAACAGTGCTAAATCTAAGAAGAGTTGGGTTTTAAACTCAGACAAAATGTTTGACTCCCATGCATTTAAATGTTTGTTGAATGCTTTTTTTGTGCCATATGCTTCTGTTTAAAGGACAGTGAAATGTGATATTTGTTGCCCAACTAGTTTCAGTATATCGAGACTTAAGTTATAACCAAATTCCATCAGTATTATATTATCCTCACATAATATCTTTGTTTACTTTTCTAAATTGATTTTTTCAAAAATATTTTAGGCATATTTTCATGTTCCATGCTTTTAAAAAAACACAAACCTCAAATTTGGGTTCTCAGGTTGCAGATGACTTGAATTCATCCAATTGTTTTGTTTTAGAATATGACTATTCTGACAGTGATCTTCAAGATGATAACGATTGTGGAATTCAGAATGGTAATCTTCAGGACAACAATCAGAATGTCAGCCTTTATAATGCCAGTCACAATAGTCAGCTTGTGGACAACAGTCAGAATGTCAACCTTTATAATGCCAGTCAGAATAGTCAGCTTGTAGACAACAGTCAAAATGTTAACCTTTGTGATGCCAGTCAGAACAGTGAGCTTGAGGACAACAATCAGATTGTTGAACTTCATGAAGACAGGGAGATTAACCAGCTTGAGGACAGCATTCAGAGTGTTAACCTGTTTGATGCCAGTCATAATAGTCAGCTTGAAGACAGCAGTTGCATTGTTGAACTTAATGAAGCTGGTGAGAATAGCCAGCTGGATGACAGCAATCATAATGTTAACCTTGGTGAATGCAGTCAGAATAGCCAGCTTGATGACTCCATTTGGAATTGAGAACTTCATGGAGCCAGTGAAAATGGCCAGCTTGACGACATCGGTCAGATTGTTGACCACCATGATGCCTCTCAGAGTGACCAGCTTGATGATGTTGACCAGTTTGATGGCAGTGGGCAGGATGTTTACCTTAATGATGCCTGTCAGAATGGCCAGCTTGATAACAGAAGTCAAAATTGCCACAAGCTTGCTGCTTTCGGAAGGAGTAATCACCTGGATAATGGCATTAAAAGTTGTGACCTTAACCGTCAGGTATGAAAAATGACCAAATTTGTGGGCATTATTTCATCTCAAAGACAACGGTCTGGGCTTAGTATCATTTTGCACTGCTGCCTCTAATAATAATAATAATAATAATAATAATAATGCTTTATTTATAGAGGGTGACTCATTAGTCAAGGACTATTCTTCCTTGAGGCCCTCTTAATGAAAGTATAACAAATGCACATTGTGTGAAGAAGCAATAATTAGTGCTTATATTAGCATGTTTCGTACTAAAATACTAAATTCCATTATCTGTTAGAAACACATGCATGCTCCTGATATCTCTTCTTAAATACTCTAATATTTTCAGCCGATTTTACATGTAGTGGAAGCTTATTCCACAGAACTGTACCATTAACTGTAATTGGTATATAGCTGTGATCATTTAGGCTGCATATTACTTAGAGCAGTCTTGTCCATAGTTTCATCTCTTCCCCAATGAAGGTGACTTGATGACTACGTATACACTCCATCCCTTATGATTTGTCCAAAACATTTAGGGCTGTTCCATTTAAACATACATGGTACCCAGGGAAGGCAGGTTTTAAAAAAATACATGCCAGGGTACTTGGATTTCACATAGTTCATATTAAAATTTAAACAAATTCTAAATTGCATCTATGGGTGAGTACTCCACTTTAAAAGTGCCTTACCTGGGTCCCCTGTATGTTTTAATGGAACAGTCCTTACTGAAATGACCCTTATATTAAGGATTTATTAAATAAATGCAAATTGTATAAAAATATGATTGTTGCAGTGAAATCTTGATATTGGCTTGTCTGGGTTTGGTCTAGATTTGGATTTTCATATCAGATTCAGTGGCGTTGGTCAGAGAACCAGACAAACCTACAGGAATACCTCGGATGCTTTAATCTACCAACAAGTTTCATATCCAACTAATGCATGATCAAACAATTGACATGAAATTATAAAATTGAATATTCTGATTCTCGGATTTGTCTGTGAAAAAGCAGGAAAAGGCAACAGTTATATTTATTGGACAAATTGTAATGTTGATTTGAATATTGCTCATGGCAGAAGAGATGACTGCTGCCACTTAGAATAAAAATGACAAAATAACTCCCCAAACAGCCGACATACACGCCACCTGTTTGCATGATATTTTCTGTACTATACAAACATTTTAGTTTGAACATAATATTGCCTTTATCACATCAGATAACACTTCTTGCATTTTTAAAGCTGATAATAATGTTACATTTTTTTTTGTTATATCTTGCTGAAAAGTTGATCTTACCGAACAGTATTAACTGCCTTAAGGAAAAGGTCTTGCTTTGGTTGGTATGTCAGACATTGGGACAATGGAGCAACATATGTATATCCATGTGCACTTTTCCATCATTAATTCTTGATTGAAACAACTTTAAAATTGCTAGAACAAGTTTAGGACTAACGAGGCTGGAGAATTGTGTTGCACTGATTCCCTTATCCAGCAAGTTGGATATGGACACTTTTGCCTTCGAAGATATGAAAAGGAAAAAAAAAGACGAAGTAAGAAAGTTTGTTATGTCAGAAATGAGGGATCTGGCCAGATTATTTATTGCATTTAAATCTATATTATCAGAAACTGTTACCACAGAAGATATGTTCCAAAGGGGTCATTTATCAGTTTTAAGAGAAGCAATTTAACGAATGGTGGAAACCAGTGAAGAAGGGAGAGAAAAGTATGGGCTAAAATTGACACTGAATGCTATCATCCAGAGAACTGTCAAATCTCTGAAAGGATACTATACGGAAACAATGCAGGATGATAAATATGATGAAACAAAGAAATTTCAGTTGGCATATTCATTTCGTTCACATGAAATGTTCTCGAATGCAAGGTATCAGTGTATCTCCAGTTCAGTTGATAAATCCCGACGTCATGAACAGTTACCTGAAGAGGAGGAATTAAAGAAACTGAAAACATTTATATCTGAACAAATCAAACTTGTAAAATACAAATTTCAAATCTCTAAGAATGCTTGGCTGAGATCTTTGGTGATTTGCCGGCTCACATTATATAATGGGAGACGTGGTGAAGAACCATCACGAATGCTTTTCTCACAGTGGGAAGATGCTGAAGATGGTGTTTGTCTTCCATCTGATCAGGTTTTGAAAATTGAAGATGATGCAGAGAAATATCTTGTTGGTCAGTTTCGGCTAGCCTATCTTCATGGAAAAGGAAGGAACTTCCTGAAGATATAATAGAACCTATTCAGATATTAGTTACACATAGACAAGCACATGGGATCAAGGAGAAGAACATCTTTTTATTTGGAACAAAATCTTCCAATAGTCACTGCTCAGGGTGGCATTCAGTTAAAGCTGTTTGTATCCAGGCTCAAGTGAAGATAAATGCTACAAAAGATAGACACAGAATTTCAACCATTTATGCAAGTCTTGACATGAGTCTTGAACACCAGAGGATTTTCCTGAATCATATGGGTCATGAGGCATCCATCAGCAGGGATAATTACCAATGCCCGATTGGGATAAAAGAAGTTCGAGTTATGGGAAAGCTGCTGGATAACATTGACAAAGGTATTTTTTCTTATTTTGTCAGTGGTAACTGCTTTTTTATCACCACAGATTTGGTTCATAATTGATGTCACTGACATGAAAAAGATTTCAGATGTATTCAGTAAATGCATTTTTAAAACATTCTGTCAATTGGAGCTGACATCAAACTGAGGCTGTATTATTTCCCCACAGTTGTGACATACAGTTATTCCTTTTTTAATTAAACTCTTACATTGCCATTAACATTTAATCCATTTGGATTTAAATCAATTATACCCAGATGTATACTTAATACTGTTAACTGTCCTACAGACTTTTTGATAAGATTTCAGTTTGTATCATTTGTATATGCTTCCTCCATCTGTCCATGTGTCTCCTTTTCATGTACACTAATTTTAATTCCTATCCATCTTACTTTACCATACTGTGGAGGTAGATGGCAATTTAGAGAAATAAGAAACCTAGTTTTATTGAGATGAAATGTTGATAGGTCATGTACAGAGAAAAGGAAGATGCGGGGACTGAAAGAAGGAGGATAATATTCACAAACTAACTTGTTGAATAACTCGTACATTATCCAGACTTTGTTGCTTACATGTGAGAGAAGTAAGAAACCTATCTAGTTTTAGTCAGAAGCTCAAAGGTGATAGTCCAGTATCACAGTGAGGGAGAGAAGAAAACAGTTTCCACATAACTGGAGCACAACACCACATACAGTATGCTATAGCTAAACATTGTCAGTTGTGTGCACTTTGGCAAGAAAAGGCTTTGTAGTCACAAAATTCTAATTTTCAGGTGACATCAATATAAGGTCCAGAAAATAATTTGGTACAAAATGGCAGGTTCTATAACATGGCTTTTGTGATGTTTGCACTTGAGAAAAGGAAGAAGCTAGTCCAATATGGGGATTTTGTTGTCAGAGGTCAAGATCATATTTACTTAATGAAGAAACTTTTTTTCTGCATGATCACTGTACTTTTAGACCACATGCCATATCCAAACTTTATTTGGTGAAGGGAGAAACATTTGGAGCTGAAAAGGTCAAAAGCCAAGGTGAAGAAAAGATATTGTGGGGTGGGTGGATATAGTACCCTTCAAAGTACTCAATTTGAAATAACCAGTAACAAGAAAAATCTTTCGCAACTTTATTGGAAACATGGGTGACTAACAGATGCATAGTGAATTACTGACAGATGGGTCTAATTTTTTTTTACTCTCAGTTTTGGTTTTACACCAGGTCCTATCAGACATTTATGCAATGATATCATTAGTGATCCATGTATAGGACCCAAGATATTGGTGTATTGGCATATGTTATGTCTAAAAACAGTTGCAGATACGTACAGAATGAATGCTGAAATCATATCAAATATACTTCCAAACCACATTGGCCCCCATTTATATATTATTTCAAGGCCATTTGAACAAGAATACAGCCTCGATTATTACTGTACATACTTGGATTATGTCTCGCACATAGTTTTATAAATAAATAAAAGAAAATAAGGCAACAAATCATCATGTAATATAAATATGTTTAGAAAGTACCATTTGGCTTTTAAATTTTGACTTGGTGAACATGGAAAGTAATGTTACTCTGACAAAGATGGTCAGGTCATACTTGGCATTCCAGTTTCAGTATGGTGGCGCATACTCGACACTCAGTTCCTATTTTGGAGAGAAACCTAGTCTCAATGTACAGAAAATCCATGGGATCAGTGCATTTAATGATAACTGTTAGATATCCTGTGTAATATAAGCCAGTGTCAAGCTCGTTTATTAGAAAATTTAAAGATTCCCCAAATAAGTCACATTGTTGTCTGACACCAGTAGTGCTGGTGGAAACCATCTTAGGCTTTGTAATTTACTGATTTGTTTTAAAACATTTCTCAGCAGAAACTAGAAAACTGCCAAAGATTTTCCATACCACCAGAGAGGCCAGAAGGATCCAGGATAAAAAAGAAGTCAGTCAAAAGTACATATTTTTGTGTATCTGTAGGTTGTTTAAATACACTGTACTATTTCTAAAGCAAATCTGAATTAAGCTCCTTCAAGCTTTAAGATAAATGTTCTTTAGTCCTTTACCTCACAGGGTATGTGGCTCTGTAGGCAGTCACTATAAATGTACCAGAGTCATACAGTACAGTGTGCTGTAAATAGAACAGCTTTATATTTGACTCCATACACATAAGCATGCTTGTTAACATTGTTAATGGTACACATATGTTATCTATGGCAAGATTTAGGAGTAAAATCTGATCGTTGTAGTGGTATAATTATTTTTCACAGAAAAAAGTATATTTGCTTTGAAATCTTGAGTGCACTCATTTTTTGGATCACACCTGAGATTTTAGATGCCATAAAAGGAGGAGATAAGTATTAAATGCCATCAGTTATGAGCTAGTTTACATGCAAAACCAAAAATGACAAACTAAAAATACCAGTATGCAAAAACCTTTGAAGATATTAGAATAATCTGAAAACCATTTGAAAACTTTTTAGTGAGTTAGAATCCGAAAAAGCTCAGTAACAATGACATGTTACTCACTGAAATCAAATCTAATGAGCAAATAGTTTAAATGATTATTCACTTATATAGCTTCCAACATTAAGGATCCGTTTTTAGAATTTTGAGAAACAGTCAGTTCAGTATAATTTTGGGGGCCAAATAATTTAGTTCCACTATTATGCAGAGCATCACATCCTGCTCAACCTACTTTAGTTTTTCCAACAGTTAATTTGTGTGGAGTAATGTTGTAGTACAAAGGTTACCGCCAGACAAAAAGCACATGGCAGTTTCATGAATCAAACAATTACTCTGGTCTCCTGTCAGAAAACAAGGACAAATCTGACAATTATAAACAAAAGGAAACACTGCGACAACCAGATGCCCAAAATCAATGGTGGAATGAATACTGCGTTGAAAGTTATATATTTGTGTTATGGTAAGCTGAAAACACAAAACTAAAATGTATCCAACAATGATCATCCGTTAAGTGAATAATACTACCGTATTTTTCCGCATATATCCCGCGTGTTATACCAGATTTTACAAACCCCGCAGGGGGGTGTGCGGGATATATAAGGGTGCGGGCTATATCACAATTTTTTTACACATAATATTTCAATATGATGCTTGAAAAACTTAACTACATTAGATATATTGTTCTAGTTTTGTTTTGCTAGGGTTGGATATTATGGCTACTACGGTGACTTTACAACAACTTACAGTATCGGGACCAAATCAACATTTCGGGATAAAAACTTAAAATTTCGTATCCGTCACGTTTTCATAATCAATATTTTCTGTTTTCAATCGAAATAACTACGGTACCTAATTTTACCGCTGGGCCACGATCCACTGCTTCAGGTCAGCTTCAAGGTGAGGCCACTTTGCTTTAGGTCATCGACGAGCTCGTTTTCGTGGATTCATCTTCTCCAACGTACCTTTTTCTTTTCTCCAATCTCGGATTACACTCTCATCAATATCAAATTTTCTGCCTGTGGCTCTATTGCCATGCACTTCAGCATACGCAATGGCAGTTAGCTTGAAGTCGGCTGTGTAAGACTTTCGTTTCGGCATTTTTTAAATTAAACAGAAAGAAATTATTTAAACTCGAATCTACACTTCACAAGAATACAAGATTATTTAGAAATGTCCGTGTTTATGTAGCCTGTAGTTGAGGCACAGCTCCTATAGACAGCCTACGCACACAAGCACTGTGCACTGTGTTTTTTGCTGACTTTTATTGAGCAAAGGTCGTCGGCTTACTTTGATGATGGCGCCGCTAAAGGCTCCAGTTGAAGGGTTAAACAAATACCTGGTTGTTATTGCTGCGGCAACTTCAAATAATTGTAGAGCATTGAAACAGATTTGTTTTATTTGTTTAGTATATATCAGTGCCTCAAAGGTAATCAGTTCTCTTTGAAGTGTCAGCAAACGTATTTTTTCTTCTTCCATCTGGTATTTGTTTTTAAATTAGTGTCATCTACTGGACTGTACTCATTTTACGTTTCCGCCTTCTGTGGATTCGGATTTTAACTAGTCAGTTGCATAAAGTAATAAGGCCAGATATCATCATTAGCGGATTATGATATAACAGTGCACTGTTAGTGTGGTTTGCCAGTATGAGACAAGGACTTGTTATTTTAACAATATATTCCAGTACATTGTTTCCTGTCATGGTGCCTTTGATTTTCTCTACTCCAAACGCAAGACTGTATATACGGTTTTTATCAGCCAAAATTGGTGTCACCACAAATATCACCAGATGGTATATTTTGTCACCAAAACGGAAAAAAGAATCGCAGTTTGCTACATCAGCGAAGCCCCGTGATCCTGTAATTGATTTCATTTCCAATTGTAGCTGTATAAATATATATATGGTTGCGGGTTATACAAAGGTGCGGGTTATGCCAACGATTTTTTACACAAAACCCCAAAACCCACGGGTTATATGAGGGTGCGGATTATCTGCGTGTGCGGGATATATGCGCGAAAATACGGTATATGCTGGTTATGTGACTTGTATAATCTCATATGTTTTACATCATGTTGTTGTATCACTTGTATCTCTGAAATAACTTTAAAAAATGCTTGAGCGCGTGGGTCAGAGTAAATAAAATAGCAGTTGACGTCTTTGTTTAAATGTGATTTGGAAGATTGAGATTTAGTAAAGATGATGAATAAAGCAAAAGTCTGCCCATTTGCATTGTGTAAGTACTGGTTTGTACACTATATTATGGTACCGGTCGCCTGGTAAACTCCAAAGCACTCTGTGAATTACTGAAGTTTTTGTTTACTTTTATTTTATATCAGACAAGTCTGAAAATATGCACATGCAAAATAATAATATGTATTTTAAATATCTTTTCTGCCTTAGATGGTTACATGAAGTGGTTTAAGATCACAACATGTTGAGCAGTCATAAAGGATGGGAAATGCTGCTTATATTATTTTTTTTCTTTCTATTACAGATAAAGGAGAAATAATTGATTTCCTTAAGAATCACATGCCGCAGTGTCTGAAGTCGCTGAATATGCAGACTGCCTTTATAAAAACACGAACAAAATTATTTAATTAGAGAAAGACAATAAGACCGAACATAAATAGGCATCAAAATAAGTTGATTTAGACATAGCTTGTAATGTCATGTCTTTATTATTGCTATGAACTTTCCATAATATTTTGTGATCTTAAAATTGTAATCGTTGACTGTAGTTATCTGGCACCTTTCCACACCACCATTGGATGGTAAAATGTTGAGTCTTCTCTGGCGCTTATTTAAATGAACTTTTACAGAAATATTTCTCAAGATGGCCCCCATTTGCTTTATAAATCTCACTGCATCATTTAAAATGACTGCCAGAGTAGTGACATGCAATCTTGATTCTCATGATACCAGGAAAAAATCAGGAGAAATGATAAAACGTTTCCGAACTGTGAGAAGTCCCTGAAATTTGCAAATATTGATAAAAGCATGTCAGGAACAGCCAGGGAATTTTCTGCCACCACTTGATAAAATATTGAAACATATATGTAATTGAGTTTGTAACTGAACTGATCATGAGTTCAATTTCTTGATTTCTGACCAGAGCATTCAAAGGTATGGATCATTTGTGTGCTTGCCACAAACATATTGGTATGGTTATTCCAAGCACTCAGTGAATTAGATTTGTCCAGTATTCGAGATAGTTCAAAGACAAGCTAGATATTGGTTTGTTTCTTACATGGAAGGCATGAAAATCATTCTAGCATCTCAGTAAGCCAACATGGTGGCAGCATATGATATCCGCTTACCAGATGGCCTAGCAAACAAAACTGCTGTTGCATTGAGTCATACTGGTATGAACTTAATAGGAAACTTATCTATTTTCTCAGAAATTACAAGTATTACCGCTGATATGTCTGTAATATGCTGACAGATGAGATGAAACTACAGCATTGATGAAATTTGACCTAGTACTCACCATTTGCATTGCTATATGTTTATCACATTTAGTCATGTGATATCAACAGTAACCCATTTAAAATGTAGAAAAATAATATAAAAAAATATTAAATGAAAGTCACCATAATGTTTGTAATTAAAAAAACTAAAGAACACAAAATTCTCTTTATATTTATTCCGAGAATATTCATGAAACCTGGAGCATGTGTAAGCAATGGTTTTGTTGTATCATGTGATGCCTTGTTGACATGTACTCTCTGCTTCATGAATCTGGCTCTGTCCAGTTTGCTGCAACATCAAGAGTTTTCTGGGGATAAAATAGGTTGAGAATATTTTTGTCCTCTGTTTACAAAAGGTATGTTACTTATTTTTAATATATTTGAATTTTGGAACATTGAAAAGGGATTTGTTGTTGATGTCATGTGACTATTGGGCTTGGGACGTCTTAGGTTGAGAGGTTTTTGTAATCGTGTGACAAGCAGTGCAAATAGCAAGTACCATGTCAGGTTTCATCAATGCTGAAGTTTTGTCTCGCCTGTCAGCGAATTAAAGACATAACAATTATAATACTTGCAATTTCTGAGAAAATAAGTCATTTTCATATTGATTTTGTGAAGATGCCATTTAACGTAACATTTTTTAAAATATGCTAGGACTGCTGATGAGCGGCTACCAGATGCCACTAACATAGGGTAGCAATGATTCCAATTTTTTGATAGGCAGTTGGCTTAGACATCTCACCTCAGCATAATGTCCAAATATGACAAATTTAATGGGAATATTAAGAGGAAATAGAAAGCAGACTGCCATTCCTTATAGACAGAGTACTGAGTCAAATTTGTAGTTTAAAATGTTGACTCTATGAGCTAAACTTTGGTGCTAAACTATTACACTGTTATGTATAGCCTGAAGTATTTGTTTTAGATCTTAATTAGGTCACAGGAGAAATGGGAGATTGTCATTCCTTGTATTATATATTAAGAATATATTATACTAGCCCCTGTATCAATACAGGTTTGAGAACTGGTTTCTTGGATTACAAGCAGACATGTCATTTTTACAGAAAATTCAATCCTTGTTTATACAAAAATGTATAATTTTGAAGGTATTTTTGTCAAAATTTAAATTAACTCTTTGTGATTAAGTCATTTTAAGTGATGGATTTTTAACCAAATTGTCTTAAGTACCGTACTTTGATGTGTAAACGCGCACCGATGTATAACGCGCACCGAGTAGTTCGTAGTTCTGCCATATAACGCGCATGTGATATAATGCATTTTAAAATTGTGACTACCGGTATTTCGCTCCGTTTTCATGCAACTCAATGCATTGTAATTATGTATTGTAACAAAGAAGTACCGCATCAAATACTGTTTTTTAAAATGAGAAATAAAACAAAGAAAAAGTTTAGCACATCAAAGCTTTAGTCGGTACCAAGTACCTTGAAAAGACCACACCAAGTCAATGAAGCACTGATCACCATTAAAAACACCGAGCTGAATCAGTTAAATACTGCTCACCGAGACAACGCATTGTAACTATGTTGAGCGCATCAAAGCTTACCTGGCGCCTATTACCGTGAAAAGACCACACCGAGTCAATGAAGCATTGAAGCCATTGATCACTGTATAATCGCAAAGATATCTCAAATACTATGATTTAAGATGAGAAATAGAACTAAGTAACAAGCTTATTTTCCAAAGAGGAAAAAAATGTTTTCCGACTTCATACATTGATTATTTTGTTCCACAGCGTATCAGTGTTCCCGTAAGAAAGAACCTGTAGTCGCAAAAAATATGTCCCTACAGATGCTCTGATGAGAACATTAACACTAGTTGAATTCTACACATATTATATTTCAATTCAACCAATAATAAATGATGAAAAATTCGATTAGATCAACAGTTATGGAATACGGTAGTGAACATTTACGGAACAAGTATGGTAATCCATACAGTGGTATTTGTTCCGCACCAATGCGGCACTTTGCACAGCTTTTGAACAAGTTGCCAGTCATTATGTACATGTATTTCCGGCCGAGGCTCAGAACAAAACTTGACACAGTGATGTGAAATGAAACCAGTTTATTAACATAAGCAATCAAAGAACAAGACTATTTGTAAGCATTATTTATTTCTTTAATACGGCTAGTACCTGTAAACATTTTAGTTACAATGCAATGTACAATGGATTTAATATTTCACAAGTAGGGAATGTGATACATGTAGCCGGCTATAGTGCCTTCAGATCGAGCTGGAAAAAATCTTTTTTTTTAGTTCTTGTATACAACGCGCACCCCCGACTTAAGATAAGAAAATTAGGTAAAAAAAGTGCGCGTTATACCCACCAAAATATGGTAGTTTAATTGGTTTGAAAAATCTTGTTAGTTTTGGGTTTTGTTGGCTGAGAGTAATTAAGGGTTTAGATTTTTTTCTTTACAAGACATTTTTCTAATGGATTGTATTTTTTATGCTGTGACATGAAGTTTAT
Source organism: Unio delphinus (assembly GCA_029339505.1). Lineage (NCBI taxonomy): Eukaryota > Metazoa > Mollusca > Bivalvia > Unionida > Unionidae > Unio > Unio delphinus. The sequence goes on from JAQISU010000456.1 coordinate 60,161, forward strand.
ATTCTATTGATTGCTAACTTGATTTACAGCTGATTTTTATATAATTAAAGATTTGAAAGGAAACAACTAATGTATGTTCATTATGTTATTGTTACCTGATACCAACATAATGCAGTTCAGCCAAGTTTAAATTTTATTCTGTATATTGAAATGACTTTATATGCTAATTTGTATGAAAATACATTATCAAACTTGTTTCTTGTGATACATTTGTGGTTTAGTGCATGATCATATATATGACTCAGATATTTTGTCAGAGTCATGAAATAAAATCATCTTTTATTTTAAAACATTAATGTTTTTAAGCTTAAATGTTCCTTAATTTCATTCAGTAAGGATCATATATGAGCCTTGAAAAATAAATTTTGTTCTGGAAAAATGCTGGAAATTACATGGAAATTTGTCTTTTAAAAAAACTTTGAACCATGTATAATATTTCAGATTTGAATCCTCTAAATCCATTGGATGGAATTTTGTAGTTTCCTTTTGATGATCCTCTTGAAAGTTTTCACTGTTCATCAACCAATATGGTTATATTAGTAATGTTTTTTTTGCCTGTAACAAATGTCAGAAAGTTGAGACATAGTGGCCACAATGTCCTTCTGTCCATAGAACAACTGAAGTTATAGGAAAGCTCAAACTTAGATAAATAGACATGAAATGGATGAATTTTTGTTAATGGTCAGTTTGTAAAAGTTTTGGGGAATTACCTGTCTTCTGTTTTGATGGATTAGCTTTTAACAGATTGACAAAGAGCTTTTAATATCTCCAGGGACATGGGGAACACGATGTATTTGGTCAAGATCATGAGTTTAAATAAAATCATTGGAAGTGGCTATGCTGGCTGCTTACACCTGAGATTATTATTACTTACACTTGAGATTATTATTAGACTTTGCACACAGTTTTAAAATGGGACAAGAATATCCCATATAATTTGTTTGGTCAAAAGATCACAGGTTAGTGTCAGAGTGAGAGGGTTCAGTTTAAAACTTCTGGAAGTGATATTTTTTTAGTTTACATAGATAGGTATAATGTACTTTACATAAGAGTAGTTAATGGGGACTATCTAGCGTCAATGGGAAAATCCTATGTTAAACAGCTTGGGACACTCTAGCGTCAAGGGGAATTTAACATGGTGGGGACTATCTAGCGTCAAGGGGAATTTAACATTGTGGGACTATCTAGCGTCAAGGGGAATTTAACATGGTGGGGACTATCTAGCGTCAAGGGGAATTTAACATGGTGGGGACTATCTAGCGTCAAGGGGAATTTAACATTGTGGGACTATCTAGCGTCAAGGGGAATTTAACATTGTGGGACTATATAGCGTCAAGGGAAATATAACATGGGAAATAAAACAAGGAAAAAAGGGGTGGCAATGAAAGCTACTATCTTTTCGAGACTTATGAGTGGCCCTGAAAAGGACCGTTATATGTAATGTTAACAGTATTTTGTTAACATAGAGGACATCTCACAGATCTTCTTCTCTTCCTTAAACTTCTCCTTACTGTGGGTCCATAGAAGAGAACTCTCTTCAAACAACCTTGTCTTTCCACATAGACTCTTCTCTTCCAATAGGTTGTCTCCGTCCTATCAATGACACTCCATGATGATCTGACATACATGGGTATGTCAGTCCTAAACAGCATACTTGACACAAGGGTTGACGATTCAACATTAGTCCACATCTTCTGATGAGAACAGGTGAATCGAATGCCGTGTACTGCGGCTATTTATAGGGGAAGAGCGGATTGAAACGGATTGAGTGTATCCACCAATTCAAACGTGCGTTACAAAAGTCAGTCACAACCATCCAATCGGAAGAGAGCAGTCTGTGACGTCACCTTTTCTATATAGAGGTACTAGCGCCTGTGCACAGTCCATCGATTCAAGAGAGTTGTCAATCATGGCGGACAGTAAGAAGACAATGAATTGGAGTGAGCCAGGAGTAGAGACAGCAAGTCATGGACCAACAGTGACTACTAAAGTCATGTCAAATCTACATCCAGAAGAAGTGGATTTTAACTGGGATATTGTGGATTTTTTAACATCGCAAGAATTTATTCCGGAACCTTCGTTGCCTTCTGTATCTTCTTATGGACACGTCGATGATTTTAAACAAAGACAAAAAGAAGCATTGGAGCAATTTTTACAACAACAGAAAGTAGAAGAACAAGCTTTTCTTATTCAACAGCAGGAAGAAGAAGCAAGAAGAAAACACCAGGAAGAAACAGTAGCATCAGCAGCAGCATCAGCGGAGAAGAAAGAAGACCAAGGACAGAAAGAAAATAGTGAAAATCAAACGGTCACGACGGTACTTTTAGATATTTTAGCTGAGTTAAGGAGTCTGAAACAAATGTATCAGACTTCTTTATCACGACCAAAGAGAAAAAGACCTTCTCGAGCGAAACAACCCGATCTCTCTGTGACTACGTCTACTTTACCACCGTTAGTGATTTCTACCAAATCATTGACAGGAACCACCAGTCCCGAAGTAGGTCTTGGCCGTGGCAAAGGCTTAAGACAGCTCAAGATGATTTCGTCCCGTTTCTGAGTTTGTTTTGTTTTAAACACACAAAACACCAACGGTCCTTTTCAGGACCACTCCAATTATTTCGAAAAGAAATACTATGTCAATTGCCTATTTCAATGAAAACTCAAAAGTCCTTTATTTTTTAAAAAACCCATGATGTACGTGAGAGTGAATGAATGTGTGAGTGTAGGTTCTTATACTATCAAATCAAAACCAAGAGACACTTACGTTTTTTCTCTTTAGTTTATTCTAGTACAAACGTTACAATTCAATACCACAACATAACATAACACAAGACCATTTTTAAAAAGTTCATAAGTTTTCTTCTGTTTCACTCTTTCTGTTTTTTCATTTTCTTTACTGTCACATCTTTTTTTTCTTCCTCTTCACTTTCGTTTCGTCTTCTTTTCTTGTCTTTGTGAACGTGTCGGGATTCTTCCTTGGGGGAGGGTACCTCTTCCTCCTCTTCCTCCTGTTCAGAATTCCTTTCTCCCTCCTTCTCTTGTTCCTGTTGTTTCTTAGGGCATTTTGGAGACCAATGTCCTTTCTCTTTACAATAATAACAGGTATCTTGACTTTTGTCTCTATTGTAGCCTTTTCTGTTTTTGTCACGGTCTGAACATTCTGTAGCCCAATGTCCTTTCTTCTTACAGATATAGCAAGTATCTTGACTTTTATCTCGATAGGAAGGAGAGTAGGCTGTCGGCTGGTCTGAAGAATACTTTCGTATGACCGCACGTAAACCTCTGATGAGAAGTTCCACTTGTGTAGGTTCTTCCATCGTTCTGGTCAATGTGAGAGTGAAAGGAATACTGAATCGTTAGACACTAGCCTTTATATATGCACGGATCGGACATGAATATATAGGGGTTATGGTCTTTAAAAGGTAGTCATTTGACTTTTTGCAGACAAGATGAAAAGGTCACATCATGCTGTGGAGAAAGGAAAAGACAGTAAGAGACAGAAACGTAATGTATCGCCTAGTACAGTAGCTGAAGTCTTGGCTCAAATTCATGCCAGTGATTTTGAAGATGACATGAGTGAGCCCGAATTTACACCTAAGCAATCGACGTCCAAGCAAAGTACACCACCCTTAGTTAACCCTGAAAATTACTATCACATTCGAGAGACAGAAAAGCGTTCCTCTCGAAAATTTAGAACAATGGCTTACACGTATGCCGTAAAGTTTAAAGATTTCAAGTCCAATGTACCTTTGGAGAATACAGATGGGTTCATTACTGAGGTGTGGGATTCTGTGTTAACTGCACTGAAACAGCAATGTCAAGCCAAAGAAGACGATCGCTTGAGACTTTCTATTCATCACGATAATTTAAAGTCTCCCGTTTGGATCGAATTTACTAGTCCATCAGAATTAACACCTTCCAAAGTCATTGACAAAATTCAACATGTGCAACAATCCAACGACAAGTTTCACATTGACGATGGAAAAGCCACACTGTTCATGACCCACGTGTCTCTTCCCCAGGGGACAGGACGCAAAAAAGTATTATTGGTCGACAACCTTCGCATCACCAAACTAAGTCTCGTCCAAATTAACAATCCTCAAGACCAAATGTGTTTAGCCCGTGCTGTCGTCGTGGGACGAACGTATGCCAACAAGAACGACACGGTAGAATGGAAAAGAGCCTGGAAAACTATTCAACAATCGGACCGAGCCAAACAACGAAGTGAAGCAGAACTCCTGTTACAGCAAGCGGGGATATCCAAAGACACTCCTTGTGGCATTCCAGAAATGCAACAATTACAAGACGTCTTGTCTCCACGTTACACTTTGAAAGTACACCCTCAAGAAGTGCGTGGACCTCTTTTGTTTCGAGGCCACGATTTCAAAGACGGAAAATACATTCACGTCTATCATCACAATGGTCATTTTGATACCATTACCAGTATCACTGCATTCCAGGGATACGGTTACTACTGTGAAAAATGTGACTATGGTTATAACAATCGAGAACAACACAAACATTGTGGATCAAAATGTGAGGGATGTTTAGCCTCACAACCTTGTCTGGACCAAGGAAAAGAAAGAGTGCATTGCCCTGTGTGTCAGCGCACTTTTGTCAGTCCTACCTGTTACCAACAACATTTGAAGATGCAAGGTTCACAGCAGAAAAACACTTGTCAACTTCTGAGATTGTGCCCTACTTGTGGACAAGACATACGTACCAATAGTGTTAAGTTACACGTTTGTCGAGGGAAGAAACGATGTCACATTTGTCACCAAATCGTGGACTTGGAACACGAATGCTTCATTCAAAAATACCAACCCCAACCAAAAGATACCCAGAAGAAAGGGAATTTTATCTTTTTTGATTTCGAATGCATGCAAGAAACCGGTATTCACATTCCCAATTTCTGCGTAGCTCACCGTGCGTGCGAGCAGTGCATCCAAGAACCTATCTTTAGTTATTGCCCTCACTGCAACAAGATTCCTGGAGGACGTGAAAAAATCTTTCGAGGGTCAAACACGTTAGCCAAGTTTGCCCGATGGATCTTAAACCCCATTGACAAAACGTGGAGTACAGAAGACATCGAACGTTACGGCAATTGTCATTGCCATGCTACGGTCATGGCTCACAATTTTTCGGGATACGATGGGCAATTTCTGCTCAGATACTATGCGGAACAATGTACCGAACGACCTCAAGTGACTTTGAACGGAGCTAAAATCATTTCTATGCAAGTAGGACAAGTACAGTTTAAAGATTCGATGTGTTACTTGGCCATGCCATTGAGTCGCATGCCTAAAACGTTTGGAATGACAGAATTGGCTAAAGGTTATTTTCCACACTTTTTCAATACCGAAGCCAATCAACATACCGTTCTACCCCATTTGCCGGAGGCTCACTATTACGACCCTGACAACATGCGTACCGAACAACGAGAAGCTTTCTTCGCTTGGTACCAGACTCATGCCTCGGACCCTTTTGACTTTCAAGAAGAAATGTTAAAGTACTGTCGATCTGACGTGGACATTTTACGACGTTGCTGTGGAAAATTTCGAGAATTGTTCATGGAGTACGGAGGGATCGATCCTTTGAAAGAAGCTTGTACCATTGCCAAAGCGTGTTCTTTAGTGTACCGAAAACGCTTTATGCCTGAAAATACTCTAGCGGTCATCAGTCCTCAAACGACGAACTTTGTTAAACGTCAATACTCGGTCAAATCCCTGCGCTGGCTCCATTACTTGTGCGACAAGGAAGACAAATGGATCCAACACGCTCGCAACGGAGGAGGCGAAAAGATTATTGGAACGTATTCAGTGGATGGTTGGGACTTAGAAAACCCTCAGATCGTGTACGAGTTTAACGGATGCTTATTTCACGGATGTCCTATGTGCTACCCTCAGCGTGACATCAAAAATCAGTTTTTACAACGAACTATGGAAGATTTGTACCAGACCACGTGTCAACGACGTTTGAAGTTAGAACAACAAGGATACCAGGTAGTGGAAATGTGGGAACACGAGTACGATCAGCGTTTGAAAACCGATCCCGAGTTTAAACGCATCGTAGAAAGTTACAAGTGGGTGGACCCATTGAACCCCCGGGATAGTTTGTACGGAGGACGAACGAATGCCACTTGTTTGCTGTACCAGGCGGACGAGGAGAAAGGAGAAGAAATTAAATACTTGGACGTGTGTTCATTGTATCCTTACGTGTGTAAATATTGTCACTTTCCCGTAGGGCATCCAGAATTGATGACAGAACACATTGACTTGGACCACATTCGTCAGTACGAAGGATTGATCAAGTGTAAAGTCTTGCCACCCACAGACTTGTACCATCCCGTTTTACCTCACCATTGCCAAGGAAAACTGATGTTTCCTTTGTGTCGCACATGTGCTGAAACGTGCAACCAAGACCAACCTTGTCATCACACTCAGGAAGAACGTACCTTGACAGGAACGTGGGTGAGTGTGGAATTGTTTAAAGCTCTGGACATGGGATACCAACTGTTAGAAGTGTACGAAATTTACCACTTTCCCAAAACACAACAATACTGCAAGGGCGACGAGAGACAGAAAGGTATTTTTGCAGACTACGTGGATTCCTTTTTAAAACTAAAACAAGAAGCTAGTGGCTATCCTTCCTGGTGTCACACTCCCGAAGACCAAAAGATATTCAAAGAAAAATATCGGGAGCAGGAAGGTATCACTTTAGACCACATCGAGAAAAATGAAGGAAGGCGATCGTTTGCCAAAGTCATGCTCAATTGTTTGTGGGGTAAAATGGCACAACGTCCGTCTTTACCCAAGACGGAGTATTTGTCCGAGCCGTCTCGCTACTTCCAGATGATTCACGACCCAACCAAAGTCATGAAACACGTGGACGTCATTCGTGAGGACTTGATCTTAGTCAATTACGAAGAAGAACTAGACTTTGTAGAAGCCGACAAATTTGGAAATGTCATCATTGCGGCTTACGTGACAGCCCACGCTCGCTTAAAATTGTACGAAGTGTTAGAACTGTTAGGAGATCGTGTGTTGTATTTTGACACAGACAGTTGCATCTACATTCACCGACCGAACCAGTGTAACCCTACCATCGAAGGAGACCGTTTAGGAGCCTGGACCGATGAACATCCCGACGACAAGATTCTATGTTTTGCAAGTGGCGGTCCTAAAAATTACGGCTACGAATACCGAGACCCCCAAGGAAAAATGCACACTGAATGTAAAGTGAAAGGATTGACTCTTAATTATCGCACCAGTCAAGTGGTGAACTTTGACGTACTACAAGAAGCCTTGCAGTCGGGACAGGATGAAACGTTTCAAGTGACTACCCACGAACCGCACAAGATCGTACGGTTAGCCTCACACCAAATTGTTAGCCGACCTTTGAAAAAAGTCTACCAAATCGTGTACCAAAAGAGAGTACGACTTCCCAATCACTTCACTCTACCGTACGGTCACGTCGACATTGAACAGCATATAAAAAGGGACATTGTCCAAGACCAATAGTTCATTTGTCACTACAACGACCCAGCGAAAAGAAGATGAATCCATTTAAACAGACATCATTCAAATTTGGGAATTCTCAAGTGGAGTGCGATGCTAAACCTTGCGATTGTAGTGATGCCAGGCGCTGTGACATTAGCGATTCAGCAGGATATCGTGGGAACTTTGCTATGACTACTACCCCTATATCTACCCTGGAAAGTGATGCTGTGCGTGTCAAACCTGAGGGATGCGAAAGCGGTGCGACACGTTATCGTGGACTCCTAGGAATTTCACCGTACCTGCATCGAACCGAAGTGAGGAGAGTCGAATATTCGTTCCCGACGAGTTGCCTGAATACTCTCACTTTAAAAGCCGATTCCCAAACATTCAAAGATAAATTGCCAAAATATCTGCCTGGACCAACTCCTGAAGAATTAGCCAGAGCTGGATTTTTCTACTTGGGCGAAGGGGATAAAGTCAAGTGTTTCAGTTGTGGTGTATCCATTTACGAGTGGGAACATAAAGATTCCGCTTACCTGGAACATGCTCGATGGTCTCCGAATTGTCAATACCTACCTTTAGTGGGACCTAATGATTGGAAGTGACACTACTACTGCTCCATGGCGTTGAACGCACCTAGACCAGTATATAATATAAAACATAATATTCAAGGATTACCCTACGAATTGCAAGAGAAGATCTACAAGGACGTTTGGCAAGGCCTTGCTAAAGAAAAATCTCAATGGGTAACTGTAGAACTTTTGTGTCGTGAAATTCACAAGAGGAAAGTGACAAAAATTAACCGACGTGTTAGATTTCTCTGGATTAAGGGTATTTTTTTGCTCTGTTACCAATTTACTACGTTTACCTCTGAAGATGCTTTGATCCTTCTTAACCGTTACCCTGAATGGCAGTGGGACGAAATTACACGTTATATTAATCACTTTCGCTTTTTGAGCAAATTTAATTCTGTGTTTAATTCTGAGTTGAATCTACACTGATAGTCTTCGACCTAAAGAAGTATAAAAGAGAACAACCATGCCACAACCTTTATCATTGGTGATCCAACAGATTCCGTGGAAGGATATCAATGAGAAGATTCACACGGTGAAAGATTACGAACACTTATTGCAAGAACTATACCCTATGAATTGGGGTCGACGTGTCGTGTGTGTTTTAGTGACTTGCTTTCTGGGATTTCGTTTACCTGCCGATTCCTTGTGGACACTTTACGAACACTACCTATCAAAAAAATAAGACAGTATGGTGACTCCTTTAAATGTCCACGAGAGACTTATTCTGTTCAAAGCCTTACGTTTTCATCTGGAAACGTCTCGACCTTTCCAAGAAAAAAAGATTCGTCAACTTTTACGTACGGAAGCAGTGTACGAAGATGTGTGTGTAGCTTGTGATTTACACCCTCATTGGACAGATGTACGTGACTGGAAAAGTTGGGATTTTGAGGCTTGGACAAACGAAGTATCCCATTATGCCCAAGCGTTGTGTTCCTAAAATGCATCGTCGTGTGAAAAAAGTCACTTTTAATCCTGTGTTAGTAACAGTACCAGAAGAAGAAGAAAAAGAAAAAGAATCTATGGCCCAAGACAATCCTTCTGTTCAAGACAAAACTGTCATGGACATTTCCCCACAAAGACCCTTTCGAGAAGACACCTATGTGACTGTACCCCCTGTAGAGGAGACTATAAGAACATTACACACTACCTCTAGGAGACGTTTGTTACCCAAACCACGTTGTACAGTGACTTGTTTATATGCCACTTTGATCGTTTCCCTAGGTATTTTATTCCTGTATTTATCTATTTGGCTTTTATGTATTTTTGTCTTTCGTGTTTATCCAATTTAAACATACATTCAAATAAACGTGTCTTGAAAAAAGTATAAAAACCTCTTGTCTTGTCTGTTTTTGTGTCAATACTGTCATACCACTACACGACTATGGCTCACTCTACTCTTTCTACTACTCCTTCCTCCTCCACATTCAAAGTCATTGACGAACACTTAGATCAGGCTAGTTGGAAAGCCTTGTATCTTCGTCATCCTTTTAACATGTTAATTGCTGGACCGAGCGGTTCAGGCAAAACCGAATTTGTCAAACGTTTGATCGAACATAAACATCATTTGATCGATCGTCCACCTCAACGTATCGTGTGGTGTTACAAAGAGTGGCAATCGGCATACAGCCTCTTGCAAGAAAGTCAAGGTGATTCCATTGTGTTTGTAGCAGGCATTCCTAAAGAAGACGAGGGCATCGTGTCTGACCCTAGTCAAACTCATTGGGTTATTTTTGACGACATGTTAGGAGAAGACGAAGAAGAAATTAAACTATGGTTTACACGTAAAGGGCATCATCGTAATGCCAGTGTCATTTACATTACACAAAATTTATTTCAACAAAGTAAAGCCCATCGTACCATTAGTCTCAATGCTCATTACGTGGTCTTGTTTAAAAGTCCTCGAGATAAATCACAAGTGCAAGTTTTAGCCAAACAGTTAGGAACACCTTGGCTAACTCATGCGTACGATGATGCCACTCAAACGCCACACGCCTATTTACTCGTGGATTTAAAACCCACTACCCCTGATTATTTGCGATTTCGTACCGATTTGTTTCACGACTGGTGTCAAGACGGAGGACCTGTCGTGTACACGTCCTCCTCGTCGACATAACACTATGAAGCACTAAAAAAATCTATAAAAACCTTGGGTTACTTTGACCTGGTCTCCTACATCGTCAACATGACGTCCCTTCAGTCTCATCTTCCGATCAAATTGATTCGTGCCTTGTACGGCATCAGTCGCGAAAAAAATCCACAAAGACGTGCTCACGTCTTAGAAGCCAGTCTCAAAGAAGTCTTACGATGGTTTACGGTGACAGCACGTCAAATACTGCAAGGCATCATTCACATTCCACATCAAACCAAACGCTTTTTTGACAGAAACAAAGTAGCCTTGACGCAACTGGCCAATCCTCGCCTTGACACTCACACCAAAAAGCAAATCATATTGAAACCTGGAGGTAGTGGTTCTCTAGGAGGTGTCATCATTCGTTCCCTTTTAAAATGGGATCCCAATACTCCCAAAGTTCACCCCAAGAAGAAAACAAAAAAAGCCAAACAATCCCCTAAGAAAAAGAACAAGGGTACCAAGACCAAAGCACAGAAAAAGAAAAGTCCACAGAAAAAAGCGGTCACCCGCAAAAGAGGCACTTCGGCCAGGACACAACCTTACCTTCGTCAACCACGACCTGTAAGAAAAGATCTACAAGGACGTTTGGCAGGGACTACGTTGCCAGTAGCCTCAGGGTCTGCCACTTCTCCGTTGCGGGTGATGCCAGCCAAACCCAATTTGACACCCGTTTTTCCTAATTTGATGAAACATTGGAAATCTGCGTCTCCCAAAACGTCTCCTCCACCGGAGACACCCTCGTCCACCTTAGCGTCAGTAGCAGCTGCTCATAAAGTACCTGCCCCCAAAGTCAAAGTCCAAGAAAGATCTGGCATGTTAAAGAGTTTACTAGATTTGTCCAAACAAGAACTGTCCCGATTGAGTCCATTGCGAACTCCTTTACGACGTGTGTTACCTGCCATGAAGTTGATACGACGCAAAGATAATCAGTGGCGACGCATTCCAGTATAAAAATATGACTTGAAAACCACGACGTCAATCAGTATTTTTTCTGTACCACTGATGAACACTCAAGGATGCCTCCTCAAAAACGTGCACACCATCACCCTCGACGTTCTACCGTCCAAAAAGTTAAAGGAACAAGACAATCTCGTCATCTCACCAAAAGCTTTAAAACCAAACATCAACGTCCTTCCCTCCAAAGACGTAGACCTTTAAAGAAAAAGAAAAGACACCAAAAAGGAGGATCCTTTGACAATTTTGGGAAACACATTGTTACCTTTTTGACAAAGCGCTAGTTCCCAAAAAAAGTAAATAAAAGAGAGTGTATACCAAGTCATTGACACTAGTGGTATTGTGAAACGAACAAGCAAAGATGTCACCTCGCAGAAAACATTTTTCTACACTCCACAAAGGAAAGAAAAGGAAAGGACGTTTAGCCAAACATCGACACGTTCTTCGTCAAAGGACACAAAAGAAAATACCCAAACGTCAAAAGAAAAAGAGAAGTCACCAAAGAGGAGGCATATTTACTGGTTTTATTAAAGGTATGCAGAAACTAGACAAAGCAGCTAATAACCGAACTGGTATCTTTAGCCCTGCTTTTGAGGATTTAGCGAAGCATGCCGTTACCTTTTGGAGAAGCCAATAGGAAAAAGAAGATAAAAGAGGGTGTGTACCAAGTCTTTGACATCAGTGTATTTCTGAAACGAACAAGCAAAGATGTCACCTCGCAAAAAACATTCTTATTCACTCCACAAAGGAAAGAAAAGGAAAGGACTACCTCCTCGTTTAGCCAAACACGGAGACGTGTTGTCCGTCCTGTCCAAAGCCTCTCCGTCCATGCGAAAACAAATCATTAAAACAGCCTCCAAAGATGTCATCGATACCGTGTGTGAATGTTGTTTGAATGTTTTGAAAGGCACGATACCTTTGTCTCCACACAAGAAAAAATGCTTATCCAAACATCGACACGTTCTTCGTCAAATGGTTCAAAAGAAAATATCCGTCCGTCAAAAGAAAAAGATGTTGGTGCAACGCGGAGGATTTTTACCCTTTCTTGCTCCTTTGTTGACAGGCATAATACCAGGTTTGCTACAAGGGGTAACCCAAGGGATATCCCAAGGGTTTAACCAAGGGATGGGTAGAAGATAAAAGGACACTATGGAGCACCACAATCTCAGACATAACCTTTGAAAGCCCATGGAAGGACGAAAACTAACTTTGGTTCCTTACAAACGATGGATGGAATACCATCATTGGCAAGAACAACGATCCCCCCATTTACCACCCAATCCCAATTTAGCTGAGATGTCGCAATTACAACACGAATTGCAATCCTTGATCCATCGCCACGATTTATCCGAAACCGAAAAATCACAAAAGTACGGTCAACTCTTGAAACGGCTACAACTCTTTCATCAGAAAGCTGTGGAACAAACAGCTCAACCCACTTTGTCCGATTTTAAGGCTCTAATGAATAACCCGACACCCTCACCCTCACCCTCTACAACAGTTAAAACAGACGTTACCCCACCATTACCCAAGGAAGAAGAACCCCATGATCTCTTTCAAACACCTACTGCTACTCCCATTCCGAGTAAGATTGCCACTTCCTTGTTAACCCCTTCCCCCACTCCCCCACGAGAAGAACTCAAAACTTGGGTTAAAAAGATGATGGCTACTCCTTCTTCGACAGATGTGAAAAAGAAAGAAAGGAAACCAGAAGTGAGAAAAGAAAAGAAGGCCAAAGAAGCTATCCCATTACCTCCGCCACTACCATTACCCTCGACGTCAACTCCTGTGGCACATCGGACACGTAAAACCGTTTCCAAACAACCCGCATTTCGTCCCACCCAAAGCAATATCCTCGAAGAGTGGGTCCCTTATTAACAAAAACCATGGAGAAGGTCTTAGCCAGCATTTACTACGATCCAGCTCACCCTGCAGGTTACGGAGGCATTCAGAAATTGTATCGTGCTGCCAAAACTCGCCTGAAAAAGCTCCGTTTACCAGCAGTACAACGATGGTTACAAGAACAAGCGACGTACACTTTACACAAGCCCATTCGACGAAAATTTCACAGAAGTCGCACTCAAGTGGAAGGCATCGATCATCAATGGCAAGCCGATTTAGCTGATGTCTCTTATTTAGCTACCTACAATCGTGGCTACAAATATTTGTTTTGTGTCATCGACGTCTTTTCTAAATTTGCCTGGGTCGTACCATTGACATCCAAATCGAGCGGAGAGTTAGTACGAGCTTTGCAACTGGTGTTGAAACAAAGTGGTCGTCACCCTCTTCGATGGAAAACCGACAAAGGCACCGAATTTCTGAACCAAGCTTTCCAACGAGAATTAAAAAAACGTGACATTCATTTTTTCACCACCGAAAATCCTGAAACCAAAGCCAGTATCGTGGAACGTTTTCAACGTACCTTGAAAGAACGCATGTGGAAATATTTTACGCATCAACACACTCTCAAGTACATCGACGTCTTACCACACTTAGTCCAAGCCTACAATCAATCTTACCATAGAAGCATTGGACGTGCCCCACAAGAGGTGACACCTGACAACGAAGTGACTGTTTTTGAGCACCTGTTTGGTACGTCCCGGACGAGGGCTGTCCCCAAGAAAGGTAAAGAAGTGTTAACCCTGGGAGATTGGGTACGCATTGGCAAAACCAAACGCACTTTCGACAAAGGTTACTTACCCAATTGGACTACCGAATTGTTTCGTGTGACTGGACGAGTGCGCGATCGTCATCCTACCGTCTATAAATTGGAAGACATGAACGGAGAAGTATTAAAAGGAACATTTTACTTGCCTGAGTTACAACGTGTTACCAAAAAAGAAGACGACGTGTACGACATTGAAAGCATTCTCGAACGAAGAACCCGTAAAGTAGGAAAACGTCGTGTCAAAGAAGTCAAAGTACGTTGGAAAGGATATCCTCCTAGTTTTGATTCTTGGATTGACGCTGCCCAAGTCATCGACTATAAAAAGAAGTGACCATCATGCCCTTCAATACAGCTTCAGCAACCACAGTGACTACTCCTTCACCCACGTCATCTCTGCAAGATTTACAAAAGCAACCCTTGTGGGTGTGGTGTGGAGAACGTGTCCCTAAAACGCAAATCGTTTTTTTCTGTCAAATCTTTGTGGTATATTGTGTCATTGGTGCAGCCATTGCTAATTTGAGTTTGCAACAAGGAGACAAACAATTGTGGACCATTTTACTCAGCAGTTGCATCGGGTATCTTCTTCCCAATCCTTCCCTGAAATACTCTTACAACGGGAACAACAGTAACAATATTGGGAGTCTGGCGGCCAACGTTAGTCCTTCTCCTGACAGTCACCCTTCCAATCACAATCCTCTTTTAGATACTCCTTTAACCTCGAGTGACTCCTCGGACAGAAGAACATTGGAAATATGAACAACACTATTAACCAATTTTACTTAACGTTACCCTGTGACAGTTCCATGGAGGTGTTTCCTAACAACACATTGTGTTGTTACACGTCTAAATTACCTCAAGCCATGCATTTGGATCAAGATGATCACTGGGAAGCAGCTTTAGTGGAAATAATACACCCGACACAAATCAAAAACATCGTCTAAAATCAAAACTTTTTCACAGTAGAAGTGCTTGACGATCAATTGCAACAAGTCTTAGATGAACGAGGCATCACTGGCATTGACAACAAGAAATCAGATGGACCCGCAACTAAACAACTGTCCACTCATGTGTTGACCATTCCTGCAGGCTACTATTTTAGCGGTCAACATTTAGTGACTACGATTGCAAGCAGGTTCAATGTTGTGTTTGGTAAACCCCTGGACAAAATCAAAGAAAGTGTTACCTTTGAGTACATTAAAGTGGCTCGTCGTCTCATGATCAAATTTTCAGAGAAGAAAATAATAGCCATTACCTTTTGTCCTGAATTGTTTGATATCTTAGGTGGAGACCTCAAGATGGTCCCGAACAAAAAAGAAATACCAGGCATAGGCAGTAACTTGGATTTTACCAAATATTTTCGATCCCCTGTAGAAATGAACCAAGGACTCAATTTGATGTTTGTGTACTCCGATGTGGTGGAGTACAACGTGGTAGGACACACCTCTGTACCGTTACTGCGTGTCATTCCTTTCAAAGTAGATACTACTACCACTGACGAGGAAGGTGGAAATACCTATCACGTTCACCGTGAATTTGTACATCCTCATTATTTACCCGTCAGTAAGTCGTATTTCGACAGTGTCAACATTACTATAAAAGGAGAACTAGGTCAAAATATCCCATTTACCAAAGGGAAAGTCACAGTGAAACTCCATTTTCAAAAACGATTCTCCAACCACTGAAAAAGTGATGTATCCTGTGTACCAAGGAGTCACTCGACAACGAGGACATGGTTTAGGAGATATGTTTAAATCAGCCTTTCGTTCCGTGGTCCCTGTTTTAAAACCAATGGTGACACGAGGATTGCACACCTTAAAAGATGCCGCATTGACTCACGGCAAAGATTTTCTTTACAATGTTCTCATTGACAAACAAAACCCAAAAGAAGCTTTTTTGAGAGCAGGCAAAAATACCTTGCTTCAAACGGGTAAAGAGCTTTTGGGTCGACGAGAAAGTCCTATAAATGCTCTGAACGGTACCACGTCTGACATTCCTACTTCCCTGACGACACAGCAAGGACAAGGTAGAAAGCGTCGACGAAGACACCCTTTCAAAAGTCTCCGTACCTCAAAAGTTCGAAAGACAAAGAAAAAAAGAACCGCTCGAGACTTAGACATTTTTGATTATTAAAAGTGAAGAAAAAAAACCTAAAGAAAAAATGATGCACCAAGAATCTTGTGCCTGTTCCAAGTCGGAACTGGATCTCTTTGCCATGCCACCCACGATGATGACCATGCAAGAAGCTCAATGGGTCGAATTTCATCCCGTCTCCTCTTTGACGGATTCAGCTCCCATCGAGTTTGAAATCAAAGGACAACCCGAAGATTACATCGATCTCAACAACAGTTACTTGTATTTGAAACTGAAAGTAAGCAAAACAGACAACACCAATCCAGAAGTCAATGCTAAAGTAGCTCCTGTCAACAATTTCATGCATTCCTTGTTCAGCGATGTGGATTTGTACATGAATAACAAACTGATCAGCAGTAGCATGGATACTTACCCTTACCGAGCGTACCTCGAAAATCTCTTAACGTACGGAAAAGAAGCCAAAAACACTCATCTAGATGCTTGCGTGGTATGGAAACCTGACACAGCAGATAAGTTTAACGACACAGACTTGACCGCAGCCGCTGTGGGTGACAATCCTGCCAATCCTCACAATGTAGGTTTTAACGACCGTCGAAAGAAAATTCTGCAAGGCCGTAGTTTAGAACTGTTCGATCGTTTGCATTTGGACATGTGGTTTCAAGAAAAGTATTTGCTGAACGGAGTAGATATCCGCTTGAGACTGAATCGTAGTAGTGCTGCTTTCCATTTGATGGCTGATGCCAACGACTACAAAACCATTATCCAAGAAGCCAGGTTATACGTACGTCGCGTGGAAGTGTTACCTAAAGTGGGGAATGATATCAGTCACACTTTGAGCAGAACGACAGCCAAGTATCCGATACGACGTGTGGAAGTCAAAACTTTCACCATTGCCGCTGGACTCCGATCTAAGATCGAAGATCATCTGTTCCAAGGACAGTTACCCAAACGTTTATTCATTGGTATCGTCAGCAATGCAGCCCTCAATGGTGCCCACAATGAAAATCCTTTCCAGTTTAAGCACTGCAGAGTATCCAAAATTGAAGTCAGTCGCGATGGCAAAACTTTGTGTACCAGACCCTTCGAACCCGACTTTGGCGAACAGAAAAATTACTTGAGGTCGTACTTGTCACTGTACGAAGCCACAGGACAGTTAGGAACCAACACCAGTCACGGTATTTCCTACGAAGACTATGCAAGAGGTTACACGTTGTGGGCTTTTGATTTCACTCCAGACCAAGGCAGCGACGAGGGACATTTCCACCCTATAAAATCTGGGCAACTGCGTGTGGAACTTCAGTTTGCATCACCTCTTCCCGAAACGGTGAATGTCATTCTGTATGCTGAATTCGATAATACCATAGAAATTAACAGTTTGAGAGAAGTCATTCTAGACTATTAGACATTATGGAAGACCCTTGTCCTTCTTTGAATAGTGGAGAATCCATGGAATGGGAGGTTACAGAAAAAGCAGATCCCCAAGACCAAAAAGAAGAAGTAGTGATCATGCAATCCAGATGGCCAGAACAGGAACAACAGTTAGTGGCTTGTTTTGCACAACACTTGGAAGATACAATGAGGGACCTGATTAAAAAAGATTGTTATGGATGTCAAATCGATCATCCCAGTCAAATTCAACACGATAAATGTATGATGATGAGTCAAGAAGAAAAATTGGACAATTATCTGAACGAAGCTTGGAGTCTCATCTCCGAAGAAGACGTGTTACTTCAGTGGTATAAAGGCTTACGTGATCATTCCTCTCCTCCATTGTTTGCTCGAGAAATCGATCGCATCGAAGCTCTCTTGGCCAAAAGTAAAGAGACGAAGCAAGCCATCAGTTACTTGTCAGACCGTTTCAAACAAAAAGTCTGGATTGAATTGATGACTTATCATCACCTGTGAAGAAAGGAGATAAAAACACAAGGCTACACAACAAAAAATGGATACCTGGGAACTTTATTATCTTTTGAACCGTAGTTCGTACACTGCTTCTTGGAATCCTGTCGTGTGTGCTAAAGATGAACTACCTCATCGCAAACCTCAAGAGAATCAAGCTTATGTCATCAACACAGATGACAGTCATCTTCCAGGAACTCACTGGGTAGCTGTCTACTTTCCTCAAGAGGGTTGTGCGGAGTATTTTGATTCGTATGGATTGCCTCCTTTCGAAGATGATATCATTGACTTTATGAGAAGAAATGCTCAGACGACACGATTCAATAATGTGAAATTACAAAGCACAGATTCTATGGTGTGTGGACAATATTGTATCTATTATCTGCATCATCGCAGTCTTGGATATTCTTTAGAACATTTAGTGACTTATTTTGATCGTCATTCGTCTCGAAACGATGACAAAGTAGATCGATGGTTTTGTGACCATTATGGTTATCTGTTGTCTTTAGCTAGGAAACGTAGTGTACATCAATCGCCCAATGATTTCCAACAGTGGAAATCTCAATTTAAATCACAACGTTGTCAACCATGTCAAAGATAATGTATTGGTGTTATGGAAGAAAAAAATGTTTGTTCTTTGAAATAATGTTTGTTCTTTGAAATAATGTTTGTTATTCGAATAAAAATGTTGTGTTTTGAAAACCAATGCGTCTGTCGTTTGTTTTAAAATTTGTATTCATATAAATGCTCTTTGACTTTTCTTTCTATCCCTCACATCAAACTATCTAAACGTTTCAAAACCCTAAACCGCAGAGGGGTGTTTTCCATCACGTCCGCGCTTGAACCATATAAAGCAGGGGTAGTCTCCAGTCTGGCCATCCATTGTTTGACTCATCCTCCTACGAAGATGTGCTCAAGACTAGCTAAGCTGAACGAAGCTTATGTCACTCTGCATCGTATCAGACACAATCTGATGCCAAAGCCTGAAGAGATTGAGAATGTAAGAATGCTACAAGTAACGGAAGACCTCATAGAAGAACTCTTCAGAGAGGAAATTCAAAAAGAGAAAGAAGAATGGACTGAGAAGTATCGACTTCAAAAGCAGCAGAGAGAGCAGAGAGAACAGCATCAGCAGCATCAGCAACAGCAGCAGGAACCAGACAGAAGTTTTGTCGACTGTCGTGTGGACACGAAAGAGTTCTCTTTCTCTTTCCGAAGAAGCAGGCCCTATCGTGTAGCCAAACGAGGACACAATCTTAGACGATAAAAGATTGTCATCCTTCCTCGTACACACAAACACAAAAAAACAGCCCTTTTCAGGGCTACCCAATATTCTCGAAAAGAATTAATTATTCAATTTGCTTATGGTATGTGAGGAAGTTAGAAAAAAATAGAAGTGAGTCTATAATCACTGTCTCATTTTACTTTTGTTTTGAAGTGCGTCTATAAGCACAACGTATTTTTTCAAAATAACTTGTTCAATGTATAATGATTAGGAGTCAAGTATAAAAGTGAGTGAGTGTTTTATTTTAAAAAGTCAGCTTGTTTTGTTTTTTTTTTGGTAATGATAGGAATAATGTAAGTTGTTTGGATCTAGGGGTGTTTTCCATCACGTCCGCGTGTTTTGGTAATGATAGGGATACTGTAAGATTTTTGGATCTAGGGGGTGTTTTCCATCACGTCCGCGCTTGAACTATATATAAAGAAGCACTCATCAGTCTGGCTACCCATCGTTGGTGAATCAAAGAAGATGAGCAGAGTTCAAAAGTTAAGAGAGCTTCAAATGCATCTGGAAAATGCTAGGCGTCTCCTGGACGAACTGGCTATGGAGGCCATAGCAGAGCAGGCCAAAATTGAAAAAGAAGAGGAGGAAAGAAAAAAGAAAGAAGAGGAGGAGAAGAAAAGTCCCATCTTACCTCACCGCATGATGAGACAGACTAGTGAAGTCAAACCTATGGTGAGGACACCTTCACCACCAGAACCAGTTCGTCCACTACAGGTTCAGCCCCCACTGCCTCAGACGCAACAACCACAGACTCATCCACGGTTGCGGAATAGAGGCAGAAATGAAGAGACTTTCACTATCCCTCAAACAGAAGATTGGGATAGTGAAGCCACTCATTCTCCCTCTGCACTCCCAGTCACAAGAGTGAATTGGGAGAATGATTGGAGTAGGAGATGTGTGTGTGGGGCTAGACCTGGGAGATGCCAGCATTAGCCAGGTGTATTTTGAAGTTAAAAAAAACAGCCCTTCTCAGGGCTACCCAAATAACTAGAAAAGAAATACTATGTCAATTGCCAATGAGTGTGAGAGAGGAGTAGTGTGATTATAAACACTGACTCTATTTAGATGGTATATGTTGTGATTTTGGATAGTATATAGTAGGGTGTGTTTTGGCTGCTTCCCCGTGTGTGGTTAGTATAGGGTGTGTTTTGGATAGTATATGATAGGGTGTGTTTTTGGCTGCTTCCCCGTGTGTGTGGTTAGTATAGGGTGTGTTTTGGATAGTATATGATAGGGTGTGTTTTTGGCTGCTTCCCCGTGTGTGTGTGGTTAGTATAGGGTGTGATTTTGGATAGTATATGATAGGGTGTGTTTTGGCTGCTTCCCCGTGTGTGTGGTTAGTATAGGGTGTGATTTTGGATAGTATATGATAGGGTGTGTTTTGGCTGCTTCCCCGTGTGTGTGGTTAGTATAGGGTGTGATTTTGGATAGTATATAGTAGGATTTGTGAATAGTATCTAATATGACAAGTGAATGTAGGGGGGGTGATTACTTTCACGTCCGTGCTTAAGATATATATACGCAATCGTCGGTCCTTGGAGCCATTCAATTTTGAACACATCAAGATGAATTTTGAATTGTTTATCCAACTCCGAGACAGCTGGTTTGGGATCCTTGATGCAGAATATCAAGTGGAAAGACTTGAGGAAGAATTTCAGAGTAACCATGGCTTTGTAAGCCAACTGAAATTAGCAAGAGATTTATTAGAAGGTATGATAGAGGAGGAAGACCAGAAATTAAGAAGACGTATTAAAAGAAAATATATAAGAATAGGGGACTTGAAGCAAGCACTTGATCATGTCATCAAAGTCAGGTGTTTTCTAGAAGAAACATTACATCTGATAGAGTGGGAATATGTGAAGTGGGGTCTAGACAGGCTAAAGAAAGCAGAAGCAATGATGAGAATGGTGATGGAAGAACAGGTGATCCAGATTAAAGAAAACTGGTCTAAGGAGAGAAAGGAAAAAAAGAACAAAAAGACAAAAGAGGACTTTGATCTACTCAATCTAAGATGGATGAGAGTTCAGGAAAAGTTTAGAGCTATGGGACATCCCGACTGGATTCCCGAAGAAGAAAAGAATAAGAAAACGGGAATCATTGGTAAAATCAAAAGGTGGTGGAACAATGGAAGAAAATAAAAGAAGAAGAAATATCCAAAGGCTCTTTTCAGGGCCACTCATAAGTCTCGAAAAGATAGTAGCTTTCATTGCCACCCCTTTTTTCCTTGTTTTATTTCCCATGTTATATTTCCCTTGACGCTATATAGTCCCACAATGTTAAATTCCCCTTGACGCTAGATAGTCCCACAATGTTAAATTCCCCTTGACGCTAGATAGTCCCCACCATGTTAAATTCCCCTTGACGCTAGATAGTCCCCACCATGTTAAATTCCCCTTGACGCTAGATAGTCCCACAATGTTAAATTCCCCTTGACGCTAGATAGTCCCCACCATGTTAAATTCCCCTTGACGCTAGAGTGTCCCAAGCTGTTTAACATAGGATTTTCCCATTGACGCTAGATAGTCCCCATTAACTACTCATAAGCTTTAGTATATTGGTAGCCCCTCCTCGTGTGTCCACACACAAATCAGTTAGAGCAGGAGTATGCTAGATTGAGCTTGTTTGTAAATTCATTACACTTTTCTTGCCCAGTCTGTTTTTTTCTTCTTGAACCATTGACATTTTACTGGGAAATATGCTAACAACAGAATTTGAGCTGCATACAAAATTAATGGTGATATGTCATGTTTCTTGCACAGGGTCACATTAAAAGGTCCAGTTGTATACTTTGTCAGTATCCTTATTTTCCAGTAGGTCATTTTCCGACTTTTCTTGATATTGTCATAAAACTTTATGCACATATGTATCTTTAGTTTCAAATTCATTGATTTAGGATGATGTGTACTGGTTTACAGCAACAGTGGTGAGAAAAATAATTTGCGTTAGGGTTTGGACCGAGACAAGGAGATCCAAGTCGAGGGGTTATATTATTTGTCTCCCCACGAGGCTTGATATTGGTCCTGATGCAGCCAGTGAAGCAAGATTGATTACAGTAAATTTTATTTGCTCAGCTTCTTGAAGAATACGTGTAAGCAAACCTATGGTATGGGTGCAGTTTTGGGGCAGACTGGTGTTTCAGCTTAGCTTACTGATGAATACTTTTTGAGAGATTTGTGTAAGGACATGGTTCAAGTTTTTCAGCAAACTTTTTCTCAGAAAATTATTATGGTAGAGTTGCAAACTTGCTGTGATGACAAATATCTAAAACTAAAACACTTTTACAAACTTATATCACCATGACCCATATTCTATGCTCCATTCACTAAGTTTTCGGGCTATTCATATCTAATGCACTGATCATGGTAGAGTCATGATGCTTCAAAATGTAATGGATGTGTTTTTTATGTTAGTATGTAATGGTGCACTATTTACATGTGCAAATTCAGTTAGGAATGTGACAAAACTATGAGCGAGTTTTATTTATGATTTGGAATGGGAGAACAGTAAATGTGGTTAATGCCTCAGTAATATTAAATAAATTTTTGAGGCATTTTCATTTATGAAACTAATGATTGTAGTGTTGTCAACTTGGCTTTGAAATCCCCTAAGCATACCAGGGTTCAACTTGGATGGGTAAACTATGTTTTACACATTACTTATTAGAAAAAGTGATGTGCAAATCCTATTTTGTCAAAAAAGGATGACTGCCAAATCATTATATTCTGACATAATCAGTGAAAATTGGTTGAATAGTGACCTGAGCTTATGACAACTGCTGTAGACTACATTTCATGTAACACAG
>JAQISU010000457.1:0-108520 GCA_029339505.1 Unio delphinus
GTCGAAGCCGTAGGAGTGGCATTGTGTCCACACCTGCGTCACCGGCAGCTGGCTGGGTGTCGACACCGCCAGGTGGGCCAGGTTGCGGTGGGTGACCGCAACGCCTTTGGGGACGCCGGTGGTACCCGAGGTGTAGATCAGGTACGCGATGTCGTCGGGCGAAGGGGCCGGAGGCGGACTTGTGGGTTGGAGATCGACGGCGGGGTCGCCGATATCGACCACCGTAAAGTCGTAGTCGTCAAGCCGTGGCCGCAGCACCGCGGTGGTGATCGCCGCGATCGGGGCGGCATCGGTGAGCATGAACCCGATCCGCGCGTCGGGTTGGGCCGGGTCGATCGGCAGGTACGCCGCGCCCGTCTTCAGTACCGCCAACATCGCGATGACGGCCTCGGCTGAGCGGGAAAACAGCAGCGCGACAGACTGTCCGGGGCCGGCGCCCCGGCGGGTCAACAGATGGGCCAGCCGGTTGGCGGATTCGTCGAGCTCGCGATAGGTCAGTGAGCGCGTCTGGAAGGTGAGGGCCACCGCGTGCGGGGTACGCCGCGCATGTTCGCCGAAGAACTCCGGCACCGACACCGCCACCGGCGCGGGCAGCGCCAGCATCGCGCGGTTGCCCAGGATGTCGAGGCGCGCGTGCTCGTCGGCGTCCAACAGCTGGATCGAGGAAAGCCGCTGCGTCGCATCGGATGTCATCGCCGTCAGCACGCGCTTCAGCCGATCGGCCAGGGCGGCGATGCTGCTTTCGTCGAACACGTCGGTCCGGTACTCCACCGTCCCGGAGATCCCGGCGCTCTCACCGGACGTGGTGAAGCGTTCGGTCAAGGAGAACGACAGATCCATTCGCGCGCTGTGGGTGTCGATCGGCAGCGCAGTGGCTTGCACATCGCCCAATGCCAATTCGGCGGGCGGTGAGTTTTGCCAGCCCAACATCACCTGTATCAGTGGGTGATGGGCCAGGCTTCGGGTGGGGTTGAGCCGTTCGACGAGAACCTCGAAGGGCACGTCCTGATGTTCGTAGGCGGCCAGGCTGCGCTGACGCACCTGCGACAGCAGCTCGGCGACGGTCGGGTCGCCGGTCACGTCGACGCGCAACACCAGGGTGTTGACAAAGAATCCCACCAGCTCGTCCAGAGCGGGATCGCGACGCCCGGCGATCGGAAAGCCCACGGCCACATCGGAACTGGCGCTGACCGCCGACAGCAGCACCGCGAGGGCGGCCTGAGCCACCATGAAGCTGGTCGCGTTGTGCTCGCGGGCCACCTCGCGCACCCGCTGCTGCAATTCGGCCGGCCACTCGACAGCCAGCGTCGCGCCGCGCTGATCGGCGGCCGCCGGGTACGGCCGGTCGGTCGGAAGCGCTATGCGCTCGGGCACCCCGGCCAGAGCGTCACGCCAGAAGGCCAGTTGGGAGCCGATCGGGCTGTCGGGATCGGCCAGATCGCCGAACTGCGTGTGCTGCCAAATTGCGTAATCGGCGTACTGCACCGGCAATTCGGCCCATCCTGGTTCTTGCCCACGGTACCGGGCGGCATACGCTTCGCCGAGATCGCGCACCAGTGGGGCGATCGACAGGCCGTCGGCGGCGATGTGGTGCACCACGCCCACCAGCATGTGTTCGTCGTCGCTGCGCCGGAAAAGCGTTGCCCGAAGCGGGAGTTCGGTGGACAAATCGAACCGGTGGGCCACCGTGGCATCGACGGCGTCACCGAGCAGAGCCGCCGACCATCCGCTGGAATCGACTACCTGCCAGCCGAACTCGGCCTGGTTGGCAGCCACCACGAGTTGCCGGGGAATGCCGTCGGGTGCCGAGAATAGGGTGCGCAGACTTTCATGCCGTACCACCACGTCGCGTAGCGCGGCGGCCAGTGCGTCGACGTCGAGCCGGCCGGAGAGCCGCAACGCCACCGCCATGTTGTAGACCGGCGACGGTCCCTGCAACTGATCCAAGAACCATAATCGAGATTGGGCGAACGACAACGGCACCTGCGCGGGCCGCTCGCGCGCGACAAGCGGCTCGCGGCGGCTTGCCTCGGTACCGAGCCGGACCGCCAGCTGGGCGACGGTGGGCGCATCGAAAAGCGTGCCCACCTTCAGGTCTGCGTCCAGCAGTGTGTTGATCGCGGCGATCACCCGCATCGCCGACAGCGAATCGCCGCCCAGGTCGAAGAAGGAGTCGTCGACCCCGACCCGTTCCACGTTCAGCACTTGGGCATAGATTCCGGACAGGATCTCTTCGACGACGGTGGCCGGCGCGCGGTAGTGATCGGCATCGCGGTAGTCCGGTGCCGGCAGGGCGCGGGTGTCGAGTTTGCCGTTGACCGTCATCGGCAACGCGTCGAGCACCAGTACCGCGGACGGCACCATGTACTGCGGAAGCTGCTCGGCGAGCTGGGCGCGGACCAGAGCCGGATCGGCCGTCCCGGTGATGTACCCGACGAGGCGTTTGGCGCCCTGATGGTCCTCGCGGGCGATCACCGCGGCTTGCTCCACGCCTGCCAAACAGGTTAGGGCCGCCCGGATTTCGCCGAGTTCTATCCGGTAGCCACGGATTTTCACTTGCTCGTCGGCGCGCCCGACATACTGCAGCTGCCCGTCGGCGCCCCACCGGACCAGGTCGCCGGTGCGGTACATGCGGGCGCCGCCGCCGCCGAACGGACACGCCATGAACCGTGATGCGGTCAACCCGGCCCGGCGCCAATACCCGCATCCCACGCCGCGGCCGGCCAGATACAGCTCGCCGACCACACCGACGGGCACCGGGCGCAACCAACCGTCGAGCACGAAGAACGCCGCCCCGGTAGTCGGCGAACCGATTGGCACCACATCGGTTTTCGTGGTCAGGGGTGCACTCTTGGACAACCACATCGTCGTCTCGGTGGGGCCGTAGACGTTGACCATCGTCCGCCCGGGCGCCCATCGATCGACCACCTCGGGTGGGCAGGGTTCGGCGCCGATCACCAATGCCGCCGAGCCGAGACCGTCGACGGAAAGTGCTGCCACCGCCGACGGGGTTTGGGTGAGAACCGTGACGCATTCGTTGACGAGTAGGTCGTGGAAGTCGTCGGGCGAGCGGGTCACCGGCTCGGGCACCACCACCAGCCGCCCGCCGTGCAGCAGCGCACCCCAAATCTCCCAGACCGAGAAGTCGAACGCATACGAGTGGAACTGCGTCCACACTTGGTCCGCGGTGAGCTCGACCCCGGCTTCGAGTGAGTCGAAGAGCTGGGTGACGTTGGAGTGGGTAACCGCAACACCTTTGGGGACGCCGGTGGTGCCGGAGGTGTAGATGATGTGGGCGACGTCGTCGGGCGCCGGTTCCGGGAGCGCGGTGGCGGGCGCAGTGGCGACCGCGGGATCGCGGATGTCGATGGCCGCCAGGTCGTATCCGTGCAGTCGCGCCTTCAGTTCGGTGGTGGTGAGTGCGGCGACCGGCGCGGCGTCGGTCACCATGTCCGTGCCGCGGGGTGGGCCGGGTCGATCGGCAGATAGGCCGCCCCGGTCTTCAATACCGCGAGAATCGCGACGATGGCCTCCGCCGAGCGCGAAAAGAGCAGTGCGACAGACTGTCCCGGGCCTGCTCCGCGGTCGGCCAGCACATGCGCGACCCGGTTGGCCGCCTCGTCGAGCTCGCGGTAGGTCATCGAGCGGCCGTCGAATGTGATCGCGATCGCGCCGGGACTGCGCGCGGCTTGCGCGGCGAACAACGCGGGCACCGATACCCCTGTCGCGGGCCGGGTCAGCACGGCCCGGTTCCCCATCTCGTCGAGCCGGCCGTGTTCGTCGGCGTCGAGCAGGTCCATCAACGACAACCTGCGGGTGGGGTCGGTGGTAAAAGCCAGCAGCACGCGCTGGAACTGCCGGATCAGCGTGTGGACACTGTCGGCGGTGAAGGCGTCGGTGTCGTATTCGATGCGCAGGCCGAGTTCGTCGCCCGGCATGGCCTGCAGGGTCAGCGGATAGTGATTGTTTTCCCGGGCGGTATACCCGGTGACGGCCAAGCCGTTCACTAGCCGAACAAGGCGGGGTCGACGGGGTAGTTCTCGTAGACGAACAGGGTGTCGAAAAGTTGGTCGTGGCCGGTGGCGCGGTGAATCTCGGGCAGCGCGAGGTGCTGGTGCTCGAGGGTCTGGTTGTTGGCGCGGTGCAGTTGGTCGAGCAGGTCGGTTGTCGAGGTGGCGGTGGTGATGGTGGCGCGCACCGGAATGGTGTTGATCAGTAGGCCCACCATCGACTCGGATCCGGCCAGGTCGGCCGGCCGGCCCGAGACCGCGGTGCCGAAGGCGACATCGCGTTGACCGGTCAGCCACATCAACAGCTGCGCCCAACTCGCCTGCAGCACGGTGTTGACCGTGGTGTGACGCGCGCGGGCCAGCCCGATGACGGCCCGGGTCGTGTCGGCGGGTACCTGCGACGTCACGACCGCCCGCGGACCCAACCCACCCCGGCCCGGCGGGCCCACCAGGGTGGGGACCTCGAAGCCGGCGAATATTTCCCGCCAGGCGGTTTCGGCGCCGGCGCGGTCCTGGTTGGTCAGCCAGGACCGCGCCGATAGGGCGCGGGTGCGGGGAGTCGCTGGCCGTAGTAGGTAGTGAATATCTCCTGCAACAGGATTGGCAGCGACCAGCCATCCAGCACGATGTGGTGATTCGTCAGCACCAACCGATGGAGGTCGTTGCCGATGCGGACCAGTGCTACCCGGAACGCGGGTGGGTCGGTCAGGTCGACGACGGCGGCGCGTTCGGCTGTGCCCAACCGTGCGATCTCGTCCTCGGCGTCGCCTGCGCCGGCGAATTCGAGGTATTGCCAAGCTAATACGGGATCGGCCGGGATGACCTGGATCGGCTCGTCGAACTCCGGGCAGAAGCGGGCGGCTAGGTTCGGATGGCGTTCGACCACCCGTGCGGACCGCGGCACGCAGCCGGTCGGGTTCGAGCGGGCCGCTGATGGTGATGTCCAGCTGTACCGCGTACAGCTCGCCCAAATCGCTCTTGTCGTGGGTACTCGCGTGGAACAGCAAGCCCTGCTGTAGCGGGGTGAGCGGCAGGATGTCGGCGACGTGGTCTTGCCGGCACAGCTCGTCGATCTGCTGCTGGCTGAGCCGGGCAGGAGTGATGTCCGACGGCGTCAAACCGCCTCCGCCGTCGCGGACATGAGCGCATATCCCGGACAGGGCGGCAAACCACAGTTGGCTGAGCCGGCCGACTTGCTTGTCGTCGAGTGCCGAGGTGGCCCAGGTCCAGGTCGCGTGCAAGTGCGGGCCGGCGTCCGTGTCGATTGTGCCGGCGTTGAGTTCTACGGTGTGCCCCAACGGCATTGGGATCGCGGAGGCTATCGCGGCCACCGACACACCGTCCTCGCCGATCAGCCACAGGTCGTCGGAGTACTCGACGGAGCCGGCACCCAGGCGCCCGAAGTAGTTGAAACCCGATCGCCGGGTCGGCGCCGGCCAGATCCACGTCCGGATTGAGGTAGCGCAACAGCCCGTAGGTCAGGCCGTCGGGCAGGGAGCGCAGTTGTTCCTTGGCATCCTTGATCAGCGCGCCCAGCGCCGGCGCACCGGCGAGCACCTGCGCCCAGGACAAGGTGCCAGCACTCAGCGCCACCGGGTATTTGGTGGTGAACCAGCCGACCGTACGCGACAAGTCCATATCGCCGGCCAGTTCGTCTTGTCGCCCATGGCCTTCCACGTCGATGCCGACCCGCGAACTGCCGGCGCCCAGAAATTCCGCGCAGGCCAACGCGAACCCGATCAGCAGAATGTCTTGCACACCACAGCGTGAAACGCCGCGGGCACCTCACCCAGCAACATCCTGGTGGTCTCGACGTCCAGGTCCACCGACAGGCGTCCGGCATTGGCGTAGGTATCCAGCTCGGGCCGGGGCGCGGCGAGGATGGCCGGGGTCGCCGCCACCTGCCGCCAGACCTGCGCCTGCGCGATCACCTCGGGAGCGCGCGCGTGCTGATCGAGCCACGCCGCCCACCGGACGAACGATGTCCCCGGGGCCGGCAACGTCACGTCTTGGTCGCCGCAATGCTGAGCCCAGGCAAGATTGATGTCTTCCAACAGGATTCGCCACGACACGCCGTCGACGGCCAGGTGATGGATGATCAACACCAGCTCACCGATCGGAGCTACCCACAGCGCGCGCAGCATCGTCCCGGTGGCGGGATCCAGCCGGGCCCGCGCGTGGACCAGCACCTCGTCGGAGAGTTGTTCGACGACTTCGAGGCAGCGGCGCGCGTCCACGGAGCCGGGCTCGCGCACCCACAAGGACCAGCCGCCGCCGAAGTCGTCGTCGACGCGCAGCCGCAGCATCGCGTGCCGATCGAGCAACGCCTGCAGCACCACCACCACGTCGTCTTCGGTCACCGCGACGGGAGCCTGAATGGCCACCGTCTGGTTGAACTGCTCGACGTGACCAGCTACGCCCTCCAGCCAGCGGATGATCGGGGTGGCCGGCACCTCGCCAACGCCCTCGTCGACGACGCCGGCGTCATCCGTTGCGACACTGGCCACTCGGGCCAGCCGGGCCACCGTCTGTTCGACGAAGATGTCCCGCGGGCGGCACACCACGCCCGCCGCGCGCGCCCGGGACACCACCTGCATCGACAAGATGCTGTCCCCGCCCAGGTCGAAGAAGGACTCGTCGACCCCGACTCGCTTCAGGCCCAGCACCTGTGCGTAGATCCCGGCGAGGATCTCCTCGACGGCGTCGGTGGGGGCGCGATAGTGATCGGCGTCGTGGTATTCGGGTGCGGGCAACGCGCGAGTGTCGAGTTTGCCGTTGATCGTCATGGGTAACGCGTCGATCGCCACCACGGCCGACGGCACCATGTACGGCGGGAGGCCGTCGGCCAGGGCGGCGCGTGCCTGGCTGGGATCGGCGGTTCCGGTGATGTAGCCGACGAGGCGCTTGACACCAGGCCGGTCCTCGCGGGCGACGACGACGGCCTGTTCCACGCCTTCGAAACCGGCTAGGGCGGCGCGGATTTCGCCGAGCTCGATGCGGTAGCCGCGTATCTTGACCTGCTCGTCGGCACGGCCCAGGTAATCGAGTTGCCCGTCGGGGCGCCACCGCACCAGGTCCCCGGTGCGATACATCCGGGCATCGGGACCGCCGAACGGGCAGGCCATGAAGCGCGACGCGGTCAACCCGCCCCGGCGCCAGTACCCGTACCCCACCCCGCGGCCGGCCAGGTACAACTCGCCGACCACGCCGACGGGCACCGGGCGCAACCACTCGTCGAGGACGAAGAACGCCGCCCTCGACACCGGTGAACCGATCGGCGGAACACCCGAACCCGTTGTGAGCGGGGCACTCTTGGCCGCCCACATCGTCGTCTCGGTCGGGCCGTAGACGTTGACCATCACCCGTCCGCGCGCCCATCGATCCACCAGTTCGGCCGGGCAGGGTTCGGCGCCGATCACCAGCGCCGTGGATTCCAACCCTTGCGGGGAGAGCATCCCGACCGCCGATGGGGTCTGGGTGAGAACGGTGACCCGTTCGGCGACCAGCAGCGCGTGGAAGTCGTCCGGTGAACCGGCCACCGCCTCGTGCACCACCACCAACCGGCCGCCGTGCAGCAGCGCGCCCCAGATCTCCCACACCGAGAAGTCGAACGCGTACGAGTGGCACTGCGTCCACACCTGCTCCGCCGACAGTTCCAGGCCCGCATCGAGCGAATCGAAAAGCTGGACGACGTTGTAATGATTGACCGCAACACCTTTGGGTATTCCCGTGGTGCCCGAGGTGTAGATGACGTGGGCGATGTCGTCGGGCGAGGGCCCGGGCGGCGGGGTTTCGGGCTGAGTGTCGATGCGCGGGTCGTCCACGTCGATGATCCGGATGTCGCATACCCGCAGCCGCGGCCGCAGCTCCGCGGTGGTGATCGCCGCGATCGGCGCGGCATCGGTGACCATGAAATCGATCCGCGCCGACGGATGCGCAGGATCGATCGGCAGATACGCCGCCCCGGATTTGAGCACCGCCAGGATCGCGATGATCGCTTCGGCGGATCGCGAAAACAGCAGCACCACAGACCGTCCCGGGCCGGCCCCTTCGGAGGCGAGTAGGTGCGCCAATCGGTTGGCGGCCGCGTCGACCTCGCGATAGGTCATCGAACGGCCCTCAAAGGTGACCGCCACCCCGTCCGGCGTACGGGCCACCTGCGCCGCCCACAGTTCCGGGACGGTGGCGCGGGTGGTCGGCTCGGTCAGGACTCGGCGGTTGCCGAACTCGTCGAGACGCGCCTGCTCGGCGGAATCCAGCAGCTGAATCGCCGAGAGACGTTGCGCCGCATCGGTGGTCATCGCGACCAGCACACGCTCGAGCCGTTCGATCAACGCCTCGATGCTGCCCAGGTCGAACACGTCGGTCCGGTACTCCACCGTCCCGGAGATGCCGGCCGGCTCACCGGCGGCGGTGAATCCCTCAGTGAGGGAGAACGCCAAATCCGCTCGTGCGGTATGGGTGTCGATCGGCAGGGGGATAGCCCGTACGTCGCCCAAAGCCAGCTCGGCCGGCTCCGCGTTCTGCCAGCCCAACATCACCTGCACCAGCGGGTGATGGGCCAGGCTTCGGGTGGGGTTGAGCCGTTCGACGAGAACCTCGAAGGGCACATCTTGGTGTTCGTAGGCGGCCAGGCTGCGCTGACGCACCTGCCCCAGCAGCTCGGCGAAGGTCGGATCACCGGCCAGGTCGACGCGCAGCACCAGGGTGTTGACGAAGAATCCCACCAGCTCGTCCAGAGCGGGATCGCGACGCCCGGCGATCGGAAAACCCACCGCCACATCCGAACTCGTGCTGACCGCCGACAGCAGCACCGCCAATGCGGCCTGCACCATCATGAAGCTGGTCGCATTGTGCTCGCGGGCCACCTCGCGCACCTGCTGCTGCAACTCGGCCGGCCACGCCACGGCCACACTGGCCCCGTGCTGATCGGCCACCGGTGGGTAAGGCCGATCGGTGGGCAGCGGCAGCACCTCCGGCATGCCGGCCAGCGCGTCCTGCCAGTAGGCCAATTGGGATGCGATCGGGCTGTCGGGATCGTCCAGATCGCCGAACTGTGCATGCTGCCACAGCGTGTAATCGGGGTATTGCACTGGCAATTCGGTCCAGGGCGGCCCGTGCCCGCGGCACCGGGCGGCATACGCCTCGCCGAGATCTCGCATCAGCGGGGCGATCGACCAGCCATCGGCGGCAATGTGGTGCAGCACGCCTACCAGCAGATGTTCGTCCGCGCCGAGCCGGAAAAGCGTTGCTCGCAAGGGGATCTCGGTGGTCAGATCGAAGGTGTGGCGCGCCGCCGTGTCGACGGCCTCATCGAGGCGGTGCTGCGGCCAACCGTCGGAATCGACGATCTGCCAGCCAAACTCGGCCTGTTCGGCCTCCATCACCAGTTGCTGCGGTGTATCCCCCGCGGCGGGGAACACCGTCCGCAGACTCTGATGGCGGGTGACGACATCGGCCATCGCGGCGGCCAGCGCGTCGACATCGAGGCGGCCCGACAGCCGCAACGCCACCGCGATGTTGTACACCGGGGACGGCCCCTGTAACTGGTCCAGGAACCACAACCGCGACTGGGCGAACGACAGCGGAATCACCGCCGGCCGCTCCCCGGCCGTCAACGGTTCCAGCCGTGCCTGCTCGGTACCGATGCGCGGTGCCAGCTGCGCGATCGTCGGAGCCTCGAACAACGTCCGCACCGAAAGCCCGGCATCGAGCGCGGTATTGACCGCGCCGATCACCCGCATGGCCGAGAGCGAGTCGCCGCCCAGATCGAAGAACGACTCTTCGATTCCGATCCGGTCCACACCGAGAACCTGGGCGTAGATGCCGGCCAGAATCTCCTCGACCGCGGTGGCCGGCGCGTGGTAGTGCTCGACATCGCGGTAGTCCGGCGCCGGCAGCGCACGGGTGTCGAGTTTCCCGTTGACCGTTAGTGGCAGCGCGTCGATCGCCATCACCGTGACCGGCACCATGTACCCGGGCAATCGCTCTGCCAGCGCGCCGCGCAGCGCGGCCGGGTCGGCGGTCCCGGTGACGTAACCCACCAAGCGCCTGTCGCCGGGTCGGTCTTCGCGGGCGACTACCGCCGCCTGCTCCACTCCGGCCAAACCTGCTAGAGCAGAACGGATTTCGCCGAGCTCGATGCGGTATCCGCGAATCTTGACCTGCTCATCGGCGCGCCCGACATACTCCAGCTGCCCGTCAGCGCCCCAGCGCACCAGGTCTCCCGTGCGATACATCCGCTCGCCGGGCCCCCCGAAGGGGCAGGCCACAAACCGCGATGACGTCAACGGACCTCGACCGACATACCCGCATCCCACGCCGCGGCCGGCCGCGTACAGCTCGCCGACCACTCCCACGGGCACCGGCCGGAGCCAGTCGTCGAGCACAAACAGCGCCGCAGTGGATACCGGCGCACCGATCGGCACCGCTGTCCCCGCGGTCAGAGGTGCGCTCATCGCCACGATGATCGTGGTCTCGGTGGGGCCGTAGGCGTTGATCATCAAGCGTCCGGGCGCCCACCGATCGACCACCTCGGCCGGGCAGGCCTCGCCGCCGATCAACAACGACGCCGATCCCAGACCCTCCGGGTGCAACGCCACCACGGAGGAGGGTGTCTGCGTGAGCACCGTGACGTCTTCGGCGACCAACAGGGCCTGGAAGTCTTCCGGGGACCCGGCCACCGATTCGGTAACCACCACCAGCCGGCTGCCGTGCAGCAGCGCACCCCAGATCTCCCACGCCGAGAAGTCGAACGCATACGAATGGCACTGGGTCCACGACTGCCCCGGCGGCAGGCCGGCATCCAGCGAGTCGAGCAGCTGGGTGACGTTGTGATGGGTGACGGCCACGCCTTTGGGCACGCCGGTGGTGCCGGACGTGTAGATGATGTGGGACACGTCGTCCGGGGAAGGCCGGGGCGGCGCGGTGGTGGGCTGATTGTCAACAGCCCGGTCGTGGATATCGATCGCCGCCAGGCCGTAGCCGTCCAGCCGGTCGGCGAGCGCGGCGTTGGTCAGCGCGGCCATCGGCGCCGCATCGGCGAGCATGAACTCGATCCGCGCCGGCGGGTGGGCCGGGTCGATCGGCAGATACGCGGCGCCAGTCTTCAGCACCGCCAAAATCGCGATGATGGCATCGGTCGAACGCGAAAAGAGCAGCGCCACAATCTGTCCCGGGCCTGCACCCCGGCCGGCGAGCAGGTGCGCCACCCGGTTGGCGGCCTCGTCGAGTTCGCGGTAGGTCAGCGAGCGCCCTTCGCAAGTCACGGCAACCGCATCCGGCGTGCGCGCGACTTGTTCGGCGAACAACGACGGAATCGACACCCCGGTCGCGGGCCGCGTCAACACCGCCCGGTTACTCAACCGATCCACGCGGACGTGTTCGTCGTCGTCGAGCAGATCCATTGCGGAAAGCTCGCGTTCGGGCGCGGCGGTCATCGCTGACAACACACGCTGCAACCGCTGCGTCAGTTCAGAGACGTCGAAATTCGAATATGGTTGCCCGGCAACCGGCAGTGGTGAGGAACTGTTCGTCGCCGGTACCGACGAAGAACAGCCCGAAGTGGCCTATCGGCCCAAAACTGGTATACGTCGCCGTCCCGGTGACACCGGCAAAATTCAGCGCGAGTCTGGACGGGATGAAATTGACGACGACTCGATGCGCCGCTTGCCCGGCGCCGCGAAGGCCACCTTCGTCCCCGAGAGTCTGCACTGGAAATCTCTGATGCCGCAAAGCATTTCGTGTTTGCTCGTCGACATGCTTGCAGAATTCGGCAACCGTCCACCCCGGCGACGTCTTCAGCACCAGAGGCACCACCCCGGCGACCATCCCGGGTAGCGTCTTCGACTCCGGATGCACCCGCCGGCTGACCGGGAAGTCGAGTACCACCTCCGAACCACTGCGCACCCCCGCACCAACAGTGCACACGCCGCCGTGATGATCGAGGTCCGCCGGACACCCAGCGCCTTGGACAACTGTTTGATGCGGCCGACGACGGACGGGTCCAATTGAACCGGCGCGGTCGGCTGATTCGGATCCTGCCGCGAGGTGGCTTGCGGCAATCGATAATCCGGCCCGCTTTCCGATGGCAGGTTCGCGTTCCAGTAGGACTGATCGTCGAGGTAATCCGTCGACGCCTCGTAGTCCAGCTCGCCGCGGACGAAGTCCTGCAGTGAGCCGAAGAACGCGGTAGAGAGCGTGGTGCCGGAAACCATTGCGGTGTAGATGGCCGCAATGCGGCGGCCAACCAGCCCCATGCCCAGCCCGTCGAGGATGATGTGGTGGCAGCAGGCAAACCAGTAGTACTCGTCGGGTTTCGTTCGGAACAAAGCGAATTTGAGCAGCCGGCCGGTGAGCGGCATCGGTGTCCGCTGAATCGACGACGCAATCTCCCGAGCTTCGCCGACGGGGTCGGGCGAGCCGGTGAGGTCGTGGAAGTCGAGATCGAAATCCGGGTAATCGATTGCCTTTTGGAAAACCTGACCGTCCACTTCGAAGAACGCGGCGCGGCATGGTTCGGCCTCGTGCAGTGCTTTGCTGATGGCCTGCTTAAGCAAATCAGGATCGACCGTGCCCTCGATCCTGATGAAGAGACCGAGCTGCCAGTCGGTGCCGGAGCGTCCCGTTTCCTGTGCGAGCCAGATGTCCAGTTGCCGGCGCGTCAGCGGAAGGGCACGGGCGTCAAGTTCCATCCGATCGCCCCTACCCGAAAGGCTTACGCAATAAAGGCCTTATCCGGTTCCGGCTTCCGCATATTCCATGGCCGTATCTTGGTGCGAGAGCGCGCGACGCAGGTGAAAACCACCGCGCCGGGCGCCTCGTGGTGAACCGCTTACCCCCAGGCAGCGACGTTCGCGAGAGCCCACCCCAGGCGGTGCTGCTGGTCGTCATTGACCTGGACGAAGTCGTCGCTGACGGTTTGTTGCTCACCGATTCTCCCCGCACGTCTAATCGACATGAGTGGAACAAACCCTAGTGGACCAAAACGGGCTCCAACAGGGGTTTCGGCAAAGTTCTTGATGTTAGCCATGCGTTCGCCGCGATTTTTCGCGCAACCAGACAAGCTTTGCGAAAGCGCCAGGGCCGCAATCGATTTCGTCTCCTGACAGCCCAAGTCAGGGGTCCCGCACAACTGACGTTCACGCTACCGGCTGTGAAGCATCGGCGCCACCCGAAATCCGGCGGCGCGGATGCCTCTCAGCGCGCCTGACCCTGGGTGGCCAGGAAGCCCGCCACGCCGCGGACGAGTGCGTCGGCGTACTTCTGCCGGCCGTCCGGGGACTCCATCAGCGCCGAGTCGACGGGGTTCTTCATGTTGCCGCACTCGACCAGGATCGCGGGGTATTGCGCCAGGTTGAGCCCGGTCAGGTCCGAGCGTCCGTACAGCCCACCCTGGCCGATGTACGTCGATGGCGGGATACCGGCGGCCTGCATCTGGTCGCGCATGATCCGTGCGTACTGCACCGACGGGCCGGCCTGCACCTGGTTGAGGGGCGGGGCTGAGTAGTTGACGTGGAATCCGCGGCCGGACGACGGTCCGCCGTCGGCGTGGATGCTCAGGATCGCGTTGGGGCGCAACGAATTGGCCACGTTGGCGCGCTCATCGATGCAGGGTCCCAGGGCGTTGTCGTTGCCGCGGGACAGGGCGGTCCTGACACCCAGTGCTGTCAGCGCGGCGCGGACCCGCAGTGCGGTGTCCCAGGTGAACGTGTGCTCCATATAGCCGCTGTTGGTCGCGGTACCGCTGGTCTGGCAGTCCTTGGTGCCGCCGCGGCCGGTGGTGACCTGTCGGCCGATGGACGCGTCGTTGGCGCCGTTGTGGCCGGGGTCGATGAAAACCACCATGCCGGCGATGCTGGACGGGACCCCCCATGCGTTCTGGGTCGCCATCGGGACGACCAGGGTCCCCGCAGCAACCAGCATGCTGGCCACCATCTTGATTCCGACACGCCTGCTCACTCGTTGGTCCACGGCGCAAAGGTAACGGCGCGCGGTCTACGCTGGGTGTTTCGAATCGCCCGACATCCACAGGCGAAACCAACTCGAGACCAAGATGCGAGGGGATTGTCATGCAACCCGGAGGCGACATGTCCGCGCTGCTCGCCCAGGCGCAGCAGATGCAGCAAAAGCTAATGGAAGCTCAGCAACAGCTCGCGAACGCCGAGATCCGCGGTCAGGCCGGTGGCGGCCTGGTCGAGGCGGTCGTCAAAGGCAGCGGTGA
Source organism: Unio delphinus (assembly GCA_029339505.1). Lineage (NCBI taxonomy): Eukaryota > Metazoa > Mollusca > Bivalvia > Unionida > Unionidae > Unio > Unio delphinus. Next base: position 14,233 of record JAQISU010000457.1, read on the forward strand.
GGTCATCGCGGTCAAGATCGACCCGTCGGTCGTCGACCCGTCGGACATCGAGACGCTGCAGGACTTGATCGTCGGCGCCATGGTGGACGCCTCCAAGCAGGTCACCAAGATGGCGCAGGAGCAGCTGGGGTCGCTGACCGCCGGGTTGACCCCGCCGCCGACGCCGCCCGCGTCGCCCACCCAGATCCCGGGGCTCTGACCTACCTACCGACATGTTTGAGGGACCGGTCCAGGATCTGATCGACGAGCTCGGCAAGCTGCCGGGCATCGGGCCAAAGAGCGCGCAGCGCATCGCTTTTCACTTGTTGTCGGTCGAGCCGCCGGACATCGACCGGCTCACCGCGGTGCTGGCCAAGGTCCGCGACGGCGTCCGCTTCTGCGCGGTGTGCGGCAACGTGTCCGACGACGAGCGTTGCCGGATTTGCGGGGATCCGCGTCGGGACGGCACCCAGGTATGTGTGGTCGAGGAACCCAAGGACGTCCAGGCCGTCGAGCGGACTCGCGAATTCCGCGGCCGCTACCACGTCCTGGGCGGCGCGCTCGATCCGCTGTCCGGGGTGGGCCCCGATCAGCTGCGGATCCGCGAGCTGCTTAGCCGCATCGGCGAGCGGGTCGACGGGGTGGACATCACCGAGGTGATCATCGCGACCGACCCCAACACCGAGGGGGAGGCGACGGCCACCTACCTGGTCCGGGTGCTGCGCGACATCCCCGGCCTGACCGTCACGCGCATCGCGTCCGGGCTGCCGATGGGCGGCGACTTGGAGTTCGCCGACGAGCTGACCCTGGGGCGCGCGCTCACCGGCCGCCGGTCGATGGTCTGACCGGCCTTACTTGGTCACGACGGCGAAGTTCTCGCTGGCCGCCCACGCCTCCTCGAACGCCGCGATGGAAACCTGCTCGTCGCGACCCACGCGGCTACCGCTGTCGTTGAGGTGCACCACGCCGGCGTCGGTGTCGATACCGATGACGACGACGAAGTGGTTTTCCTTGGTGCGATCGCCGGGCCGGTTCCAGATGACGTTGTCGTTGAGGCCGACGATCACCTTTCGGCCGTGATCCAGATCGAGCGCCAGCGTGTCGAGGTCGGGATGGACGGCGTCGGCGTGGATGCCGTAGTGCGCCAGCAGCGGGACCAGGTCTTTGTTGCTCGTCCGCCCGCCCGGGCGGTAGATCGGCCCGGGGTGCGCGAGGCTCGGGATGTTTCCCGCCCGCCGCGTCGATCTCGTCCTCGCTGGGCTGATGGCCGCTGATCTGGCCGATCACATCGGCCACCGCCATCTCCCCGCAATCGAGCTGTTGTTGCTGGTAGCGCCAGTAGGGCGCGGCGGCGGCCGGGTCGCCGTGCATCCCGGCGGGGAGGTGGGGGGCGGGGACGTCCGGGGCGGCGTGGGCGCCGGCGATGCCGACCGTCCAGCCCGCGGCGACCGCGGTCAACAGCGCCGCCAGCGCGGTGCTTCTAAATTTGTTCACGAGCTAACGGTGGGTGAGGGCCCTCAAAGGATCCTTGGAGGGCGATCGCGTTGGGAAGGGCGAATGAACGTCGCCGAGACTTAAACCATTGCGATGCCTGCCGGCGTGTCGCCCCGATGGTTTAAGTGTCGCGGGCCGAGGGGGTCAGCGAGCGCTCAGTCACCGGCCGCGGGTGTAGGGTCCGGCGTCCCTGAAGCCTTGCTCAATTGGAATTGCCTGGTGAAGGTCTTGCCCGGCTCTCCGTTGCACGCGTCTGACGTCGTCGTCTGGCCTTCTCCGGCGAGCGTCACGGCGTCGAAGCTGTAGTTGACGGTCACCGGAGCGGATTTGCCGTCCGGGCACGGCGCCTGGGCCGTCCCGCTGTGCGTCCATCGTCCGTTGGCGAGCTGGAATTCCCAGCTGATGACCAACGTCCCGCCATCCTGCGAGGTCGCCCGGGTGCAGTCCGATCCGCACGGGGCGAAAAGCCAGGCGGTCGGCTTGTCGGTGTTCGCGTACAGCACGTTGTACCGGCCGCTCGGGACGTCCGGGGCGGCCGTCGCCGGTGGTGACGACGCGATGAGCGCGGCGATCAGTGCGGCGGTGAGGCTCGGGCAGATCCTTGCCATCTCAGCGCGCCGCCAGTCGTTCGCGGCGCAACAGATCGACCTCGGGCAGCTGCAGCGGCGCCAGCTCGCCCACCACCTTGCCGAGCAGCAGGTCGGCGAGCTCCGGGTTGCGGGCCAGACATGGACCATGCATGTAGGTCGCGACGACACTGCCCTGGATCACGCCGTCGAAACCATCGCCTAGGCGGTTGCCCGCGCCCTTGACGACCGCGGCCAACGGCGCGGCGTCGGAGCCCAGCACGGTGCCGCCGCGGTGGTTTTCGAACCCGGTGAGCCGCTGGGTCAGCCCCGCCAGCAGCGGCTTGCTGACCAGCTCGCCGATCGTGCGGGCAGCCTGCGGGGAGGTCGTCACGTCCAGCATCCCGACGCCGTCGACCCGTTCGCCCGACGACGTCTCGTACCAGTGCCCGAGCACCTGGACGGCGGCACAGATCGACAGCACGGGGGCGCCGTTCTCGGCCGCGCGCTGCAGGCCCGGGTACCGCTGCAGGTGCCGGGTGGCCAGCCGCTGCGCGTAGTCCTCGGCGCCGCCCAGGGTGTACAGGTCCAAGGAGTCCGGCACCGGGTCGTCGAGGGTGATCTCGACGATCTCGGCAGGGATGCCCCGCAGCAGCAGCCGTTGCCGCAGCACGACCGCGTTGCCGCCGTCGCCGTAGGTGCCCATCACGTCGGGCAGGACCAGCCCGATCCGCACCGTCGAGTCAGCCATGCCGTGCCAATGCGCGGTGCAGCTGCAGGAAGGCGGTGTAGTTGGCGACGACCTCCACGCGTCCCGGCGGGCAGGACGCGATGGCCGCCAGGGTGTCGTGCACCAGGGTGTGCTCGACGCCCGCGTACCCCAGGCGCACCGCGAGGTCGGTGCCGCGCTCGCCGGCGGCGACGACATGGGTGTCCTCGAAGTGTTCGAAGCGCACGTCCCACAGCCACGACAGGTCCTCGCCGTCGGGCACCTGCCCGTTGACCGAGATGACGACCCCGGCCGCGTGCTTGTCGACCATCGACAGCGCCTCCTGCCAGCCGGCCGGGTTCTTGGCCAGCAGAATCCGCGCGTCGTGCTGGCCGATACGCACGGTCCGGTAGCGACCCGCGACCTCGTCCACGCTCGAGACGGCTGCCACGGCCTCGGCGGGGTCGGCGCCCAGCGCGACGGCGGCCGCGACGGCCTGGGCGGCATTGCCCCGATTCACCGCGCCGGGCAGCGCCAGCCGCATCGGCAGGGCCAGCCCGTCGGGCCCGTACAACGTGTCGTCGTCGAACCACCACTGCGGGCTGGGTCGCTTGAAGTCGGCGCCGGTGGAGTACCAGTGGCCCTGTTCGCGGACGATCACCTCGCCGCTGCGTGGGCAGCTCACCGAGTCGTTCGCCCACGCGCCGCCGGCGGCCACCCACACCACGCCTGCGCTGTCGTAGGCGGCCGAGGTCATCAGGACGTCGTCGCAGTTGGCGACGACGACGGCGTTGGGGTGCCGCGCCAGCCCGGCCCGCAGCGTGCGTTCGATCACGTTGATCTCGCCGACCCGGTCCAGCTGATCGCGGGACAGGTTGAGCAGCACGATGACGCTGGGTTCGACGGCGTCGGAGACGTGCGGGACGTGCATCTCGTCGACTTCCAGGGCCGCGAGCCCCGCGCCGAGGTCGGCTGCCAACGCGGCCACCAGGCCGGCGTCCATGTTGGCGCCTTCGGCGTTGGTGGCGACCGAGCCCAGGGTGCCGAGCGCGGCCGCGGTCATCCGGGTGGTGGTGGACTTGCCGTTGGTGCCGGTTACGACGACCGTGCGCCGACCCGCGCCGAGCTGGCGCAGGATCGACCGGTCCAGCGTCATCGCGACCAGGCCACCGATCATCGCCCCGGCGCCGCGCCCGGTCAACCGCGACGCCCACCGCGCGCTCGCTCCCGCGGCCAGCGCCAGACGTGCCCGGGTGGTTACCACCCGCGCAGTTTATGTGGCGCCAACTGACGACACGACCGCGCAGCGACCCAGCGATGTCGGCCCGACGTGCCATTCTCAGTCCATGAGCCCCATTAGTCCGGCGCCCTGGGGCCGGCCGGTGAGCGACCCGGACGCGGGTTGGGCCGTCATCGATGTCGAGACCTCGGGTTTCCGGCCCGGTCAGGCCCGGATCATCAGCCTTGCGGTGCTCGGACTCGATGCCGGGGGCCGCGTCGAGCAATCCGTCGTCAGCCTGCTCAACCCCGGGGTGGACCCAGGTCCCACCCACGTGCACGGGCTGACCGTGGCCATGCTCGAGGACCAGCCGCAGTTCGGCGACATCATCGGTGACGTGAACCAGGTGCTGCGCGGCCGCACGCTGGTCGCGCACAACGTCGCGTTCGACTACGCCTTCCTGGCCGCGGAGGCCGAGCTCACCGGCGTCGAGCTGCCCGTCGACAGCGTCATGTGCACGGTCGAGCTGGCCCGCCGCCTCAATCTCGGCGTCGAGAACCTGCGGCTGGAGACCCTCGCCGCGCACTGGGGCGTGACCCAGGAACGGCCGCACGATGCGTTCGACGACGCGATGGTGCTGACCGGCGTGCTCGCGTCCGCCCTCGACCGGGCCCGCGCACACGACATCTGGCTGCCGGTGCGTCCGGTCACCCGGCGCCGCTGGCCCAACGGCCGGATCACCCACGACGAGCTGCGCCCGCTGAAGGCCCTGGCCTCCCGGATGCCGTGCCCGTATCTCAACCCCGGCCCGTATGTCCGCGGCCGGCCGCTGGTCCAGGGCATGCGGGTGGCGCTGGCCGCCGAGGTGCGGCGCACCCACGAGGAGCTGGTCGAGCGGATCCTGCACGCCGGGCTGGCCTACACCGACATCGTCGACCGCGAGACGTCACTGGTGGTCTGCAACGCCGCCGACCCCGGGCAGGGCAAGGGCTACCAGGCCCAGCAGCTCGGCGTGCCGGTCGTGTCCGACGCGCAATTCATGGACGGCGTGGGCACCGTGATCGGCGGCACCAGCATGGAGCAGTTCGTCGACGCCACGAGCGCCGACGACCAGCTCGCGCTGTTCTGAGCTACCCGCGCCCTAGTTCCGGGCGGCCCGGTTGACCGCCGACACCACGGCACGAAGCGACGCGGTGGTGATCGACGGGGCGGTGCCGACTCCCCACACCGTGCGGCCCGCGACCGATGCCTCGACGTAGGCCGCGGCCTGCGCCTCCTCGCCGGAGCTCATCGCGTGCTCGGAGTAGTCCAGCACCGAGACGTCGAACCCGACGGTTCCCAGCGCGTCGACGAACGCCGCGAGCGGCCCATTGCCGGCCCCGCTGATCTCGGTCTCGGCGCCGTTGATCTTGACGGTCGCGACGATCCGGGTGGTGCCGCCGTCCTCCTCGGAGGCGTCGACGCGCTGCTTGATCCGCTCCAGCGGCAGGATCGGCGCCAGGTACTCCTCGGAGAACGCGTCCCACATCTCCTTCGGCGACACCTCGCCGCCCTCGCCGTCGGCGATCTTCTGGATCACCTGGGAGAACTCGATCTGCAGCCGTCGCGGCAGGGCCAGGCCGTGGTCGGCTTTCATGATGTAGGCCACCCCGCCCTTGCCGGACTGGGAGTTGACCCGGATCACCGCCTCGTAGGTGCGCCCGACGTCGCGCGGGTCGATCGGCAGATACGGCACCTGCCAGAGCATGTCCTCGACGTCGGTGTCCGCGGCGTCGGCGTCGGCCTTCATCTGATCCAGGCCCTTGTTGATGGCGTCCTGGTGGCTGCCCGAGAACGCGGTGTAGACCAGATCGCCGCCGTACGGGTGCCGCTCATGCACCGGTAGCTGGTTGCAGTACTCCACCGTCCGGCGGATCTCGTCGATGTTGGAGAAGTCGATCTGCGGGTCCACGCCGCGGGAGAACAGGTTCAGCCCCAGCGTCACCAGGCACACGTTGCCGGTGCGCTCGCCGTTGCCGAACAGGCAGCCCTCGATGCGGTCCGCCCCCGCCTGGTAGCCCAATTCGGCTGCGGCGACAGCGGTTCCGCGGTCGTTGTGCGGATGCAGGCTCAGGATCACCGACTCCCGGTTGGCCAGGTTGCGGCTCATCCACTCGATGGAATCGGCGTAGACGTTGGGGGTTGCCATCTCCACGGTGGCGGGCAGATTGAAGATGATCGGGTTGTCCGGCGTCGGCGCGATGATCTCGCCGACGGCGTCGCACACCTGCTTGGCGTACTCCAATTCCGTTCCCGTGTAAGACTCCGGCGAGTACTCGAATCGCCATTGCGTGTCCGGGTATTTGGCCGCCTCTTCGATGCACTTGCGGGCACCCTCGGTCGCGATGGCCTGCACCGCGGCCCGGTCGGCGCGAAATACCACGCGGCGCTGCAGGATTGACGTCGAGTTGTAGAAGTGCACGATCGCCCGGTGCACGCCGCGGCACGCCTCGAAGGTGCGCTCGATCAGTTCCGGGCGGCACTGCGTCAGCACCTGGATGGTGACGTCGTCGGGAATGGCGCCGTCGGTGATGATCTCGCGCACGAAGTCGAAGTCGGTCTGGCTGGCCGACGGGAATCCGACCTCAATCTCCTTGTAGCCCATGCCAACCAGCAGGTCGAACATGCGGCGCTTGCGGGCCGGGCTCATCGGGTCGATCAGAGCCTGGTTGCCGTCGCGCAAATCCACCGCGCACCACAGGGGAGCGTTGGTGGTGACGTGGTCCGGCCAGGTGCGGTCGCCGAGCCGGATGGGCTCGACTTCGTCGGCGAAGGGGCGGTATCGATTGACCCGCATCGACGAGCCGCGCTGCGGATTCCACCCGGGCTGGTCGGGTCGGGGCGGGCCCGCGGGCGTTTGAACGGTGCGGGCAGAGGTGTACGCGTCCGGGTTGGCGGGCTGAGAAAAGTTGGTCACGGTAATTGCTCCGGGGGATGTCAGAAGGGACTTCAGACCGGCGCATCGCGAACACCCGCGACGGGAGGCCGGTCTGGATCAGACCCCGTCGCGGCGTCCGAGAAGGAGCACCCGCTGCACGTTGTGAACTCTACCGCGATCAGCGTCTAGGCGAAAACTACGCCCGATCGGCACCAAAACCGCAGGTTGTGATGCCTGCCATCGGGTCAAAAAACGAGATGCGCCGCCACGTATCCTGTTGTGAACTTGAACCACGTCTGTGGGTGTGGAAGGGCAGAGAGAAACAGTGGCGCTGGTCGTACAAAAGTACGGCGGATCCTCGGTGGCCGACGCCGACCGGATCCGTCGTGTCGCGGAACGCATCGTCGAGACCAAAAAACAGGGCAACGACGTCGTCGTCGTGGTCTCGGCGATGGGCGACACCACCGATGACCTGCTGGATCTGGCGCAGCAGGTGTGCCCGGTGCCGCCGGCCCGCGAACTGGACATGCTGCTGACGGCCGGTGAGCGCATCTCCAACGCGCTGGTTGCCATGGCGGTCGAATCGCTCGGCGCCCGCGCCCGGTCGTTCACCGGCTCGCAGGCCGGCGTGATCACCACCGGCACGCACGGCAACGCGAAGATCATCGACGTCACGCCCACCCGCTTGCAGTCCGCGCTCGCCGAAGGCGACGTCGTGCTGGTCGCGGGCTTCCAGGGGGTGAGCCAGGACAGCCGCGATGTGACCACGCTGGGCCGTGGCGGCTCCGACACCACCGCGGTCGCGCTGGCCGCCGCCCTGAAAGCCGACGTCTGCGAGATCTACACCGACGTCGACGGCATCTTCAGCGCGGACCCGCGGATCGTGCCCAATGCCCGCAAGCTCGACACCGTGACCTTCGAGGAAATGCTCGAAATGGCCGCGTGTGGCGCCAAGGTGTTGATGCTGCGCTGCGTGGAATACGCCCGTCGCTACAACCTTCCGGTGCACGTCCGGTCGTCGTACTCGGACAAACCAGGCACCGTCGTTGTCGGATCGATCAAGGACATTGAAATGGAAAGCCCTCTTCTGACCGGAGTCGCGCACGACCGTAGCGAGGCCAAGGTGACCGTCGTCGGTATCCCGGACATCCCGGGATATGCGGCCCGGGTCTTCCGCGCGGTCGCCGAGGCCGACGTGAACATCGACATGGTGTTGCAGAACGTGTCCAAGGTCGAGGACGGCAAGACCGACATCACGTTCACCTGCTCGCGCGACAGCGGACCCACCGCGGTGGCCAAGCTGGACTCCCTCAAGGACGAGATCGGCTTCACCCAGCTGCTCTACGACGACCACATCGGCAAGGTGTCGCTGATCGGCGCGGGTATGCGCAGCCACCCGGGCGTCACCGCGACGTTCTGTGAGGCGCTGGCCGAGGTGGGCGTCAACATCGAGCTGATCTCCACCTCCGAGATCCGCATCTCGGTGCTGTGCCGCGACACCGAACTAGACAAGGCCGTCGTGGCGTTGCACGAGGCGTTCGGCCTCGGCGGCGAGGAAGAGGCCACGGTATATGCGGGGACGGGTCGATAGATGGTTGCCATAGGAGTGGTCGGCGCCACCGGCCAGGTGGGCCAGGTGATGCGCAATCTGCTCGACGAGCGCGACTTCCCGGCTTTGAACAGTGGGGGGACGGTGCGATTCTTCGCCTCGGCCCGCTCCCAGGGCCGCAAGCTGGGATTCCGCGGCCAGGAGATCGAGGTGGAGGACGCCGCGACGGCGGACCCGACCGGCCTGGATATCGCACTGTTCTCGGCTGGCAAGACGATGTCGCTGGTGCAGGCCCCGCGCTTCGCGGCGGCCGGGGTGACCGTGATCGACAACTCGTCGGCCTGGCGCAAGGACCCCGAGGTGCCGTTGGTGGTGTCCGAGGTGAACTTCGCCCGCGATGCCGCCAACCGGCCGAAGGGCATCATCGCCAACCCGAACTGCACCACGATGGCCGCGATGCCGGTGCTGATGCCGCTGCACGAGGAAGCCGGGCTGACGCGCCTGGTGGTGTCGAGCTATCAGGCGGTGTCCGGCAGCGGGCTGGCCGGTGTCGAGGAGCTGGCGACGCAGGCCCGCGCGGTGATCGACGACGCCGAGCAGCTGGTGCACGACGGCAGCGCGCTGCAGTTCCCGGCGCCCAAGACCTACGTCGCGCCCATCGCGTTCAACGTGCTGCCGCTGGCCGGAACTCTGGTGGACGACGGCTCCGGTGAGACCGACGAGGACCAGAAGCTGCGCCACGAAAGCCGCAAGATTCTCGGCATCCCCGATCTGCTGGTCAGCGGGACCTGCGTGCGGGTGCCGGTGTTCACCGGGCACTCGTTGTCGATCAATGCCGAGTTCGCCCGGCCACTTTCGCCGGAGCGGGCCCGTGAACTGCTCGCCGGCGCCGCGGGCGTAAAGCTGGTGGATGTGCCTACGCCGCTGGCCGCCGCCGGAGTCGACGAATCCTTGGTTGGACGGATCCGGCGCGATGAGGGCGTCCCGGACGGACGGGGCTTGGCGTTGTTCATCTCTGGTGACAATTTGCGCAAGGGCGCAGCCCTGAACGCCATCCAGATTGCCGAGCTGCTGGCCGCGGCGTTGTGATCCGCGGGTGAGCAGCGCGCGGTTCGTGCTGCTCATCGTGCTGTCTTTACTTGTTTCGCAATGTGTTTGGGTATCGCACGCCGATCCGCCGGCTCCGGCTCCGGGGCCGATCCTGGGGCCGCTGGCGCCGGGTCAGGTGCTACGAATGGGGCCTACAGCCGGAACAGGCACTCCGACAAAGGATTACGGGATCGGCGCCACCGATCTCTGCGAATTCCTGGAATTTCCAACCGAATTGCTGCAGGTCTGCGGCGATAGCTTCGCCGGGCAAGGTGTGGGTTTCGGTGGCTGGTACTCGCCGATCGCGCTGCACGTCGACACCGCGTCGGTCGACGATCCCGCCGGGGTGCGCTACACCGGCGTCACCGGGATCGGCAAGCCATTGCTCGCCGATCCCACGCCGTCGGGGGATTCGCAGCTGCCCGCCGGCGTGGTGCAGATCAACCGGCGCAACTACCTGATGGTGACCACGACAAAGGATCTCAAGCCGCAGAACTCGCGGCTGGTGACGGCCGAAGCTGCGCGCGGGGGATGGCAGACCGTTGCGGGGTCGAAGCGCGACGGCTCTTATCAGGGCGGCTCGCAGACGCAGATCAGCGGCTACTACGACCCGATCCCGACCGCCGATTCGCCCAGCGGGTGGGTGTACATCGTGGCCAACAGTTTCACCCGCAGTCAGCCGGCGGTGCTGTATCGGGTTGCGCCGCAGAACTTTACGGACCGGTCGCGATGGCAGGGCTGGGCGGCCGGGCCGGGCGGCGGCTGGAACAAGCAGCCGACGCCGCTGTGGCCCGACCAGGTGGGGGAGCTGTGCGTCCGGCAGGTCGAGGGCAAGGCGGTGCTGTCCTACTTCAACGCCAGCACCGGCAACATGGAGGTCCGGGTGGCCAACGACCCGACGTCGCTGGGCGAGGCTCCGGTGACCACGGCGGTGCAGCACGACGAGTGGCCAGAGCCGGCGGAAAGCCTGCCGCCACCCTATGACAACCGACTCGCCCAACCGTACGGCGGCTATATCTCGCCCGGCTCCACGCTCGACGAGGTGCGAATCTTCGTCAGCCAGTGGGATACTCGCGCGCGGGTGTCCGCGCCGTATCGGGTGATCCAGTTCGCGGTCAACCCCTTCAAGCCGGAGTAGCCGCCAAACCGCATTCTTGTCGAGGTCGGCAGCGGTAGGGTAGTTGCCAGCGCGGAGGGGGTGGCGATGCAGCTGCGCTACATAAGCATTCCGGCACTGATCGCCGAGGCCGGCGGGGATCCGTGGGCCATCAACCAGAGCCTGCAAGCCGGCCGTCCGGCCCAGATTTCGGATTTGGCCGAGGCGTTTCACGCCGCGGGTGTGTGTACGACGGAGTCCAGCAAGGCCTTCGACGAGGCCCGTCGCCGCTTCGAAGCGGCCTGGAATCGGGAGGGTGGCGGGCACCCGATCAACGACTCCGCCGAGGTGCAGAGGGTGACGAAACTGCTTGGTGCGCAGTCCTTACAGATACCCAAGATCGGGGTCGACCTGGAAAGCATCGCCGCCGCCCTGGCCGAGGCCCAAAAGGCCGGAGCCGGGCGGATCGCCGCCCTCGAGACGCAGCTGCAGACGCTCGACAACATGATCGGCCAGGCGATCGAGATGGAAAAAGATCCCCATCTCAGTGCGGCGGATCGGCACACGCTGGATACGTTCATCACCGGCCGCGAAGACGACGCCATCCGCGACACCCAGGCCGCCGTCAAGGACCTGCATTCCATTCGCGACACGTATGCGAACTCACTGCATCAAGTGCAGGCGAACGGAAACCTCACCCCGCAGGACGCGGTCCTCGCCACCGACTTCAAGCCCGCCGACCTCGGCGAGGGCGACGGACTTCCGACCAACGACCCCCGGATCACCGGTCCCGCCGCCGACCCTCAACACGAGCAGAACACCTACGACCTGCAAGACCAGTTCCAAGACGGCCAAGGTCCCACCTTCGGCGGCGATCCGCGAGATGGCTTGCCGCGCAGCCCGGCTTCCCAACTGGCGCAAGGCCCCCCGGGCACCCGGCCGTTGCCGACGGGGACCGCGCTGGGGCCCAATGGCCGCCGGTACGCGTTTTTCAGCAACCCCGACGGCTCGCACACCCCGGGACTCAACGAATACGCGACCAACGGAACTGTCTGGGACTACACCGATCCCGCTCATCCCGTGAAAGTCGGTGAGCTGCCAGGGATTTTCCAGGCCAGCGGCGTCTACGACCCCGCAACCAACCAGATGGTGGTCATCGGCAACACCAGCAACCGAACCGGCGATCTCAATCGTGGCTTGTGGGTATCGGGGCCCATCGACCCGGCCAATCCCAACGGCTGGATGAATTCGTTGCAGCGCGTCGGCGACGTCAGCCTTCCCGGTGATCGCGAAAGCCAACTGGTTGCCCTCAAAGGGGGCGGATACATGTTTGTCGGCGCGACCAATGGCGGGCCGGTCCAAGCCATCACCGCAGCCACCCCGCAGGGGCTGACGGCCGCCGCCCCCCAAACGCTGATCGACGCGGGCAAGCTTCCCACTGTCTACGGGCCCACCGTCACCGGCACGACGATCGATCCGGCGACCGGCCTGGAGACGGTGCAGCTGCGGGTCAGCACCTGGCCGCCCGGACCGACCTACGACCCCAACACCTGGACGACCAGCTTCGGCGTCCAACACTAGGAAGGCGAGATCGCATGCGGGGCAGGATGGCTGTAGCGGTGCTAACCGGAACCATGGCGTGTTTCGGGCTGGGGTGTTCCCACTCCACACCCGGCATCGCCAAGGCCACGCCGGCGAACTTTCCCGATCTCAATACATTCCAACCGGTGGATCCCGCGCCGTACACCGCAAGTGCCCGAGGCGGTGGCGCAACCTATTTCGCCACCCCCGACGGACTGCAATGCAGCATGCCTAATCCGACCAAGCCGGGCGATCACGTCAGCGCCAGCTGCGATGGGCCGCTACCCGGTCTGCCCGCCAACGCTCCGGTGGGAAGCGACGGCTGCTCGGTGGTCGGAACGCCGTCGTCGTTGCCAACGGACCTGGGCCCGTACGGCTTTCAGAAAGGCACCGGGTGCCCCGTCATCACCTCGCCGCTGCTGAACATGGGCCAAAAGATCACCAAAGCCGACATCACCTGCGTTGTGGGCGCGGACCGGCTGACCGCCTGCATCGACCCAATCCTCAACCGCGGGTTCGTACTTCAACCTTCCGGCTCGTGGACGTTCTAAGCGCAGTCATAGGTTGCGGGCCCATTAGACGACGTACGATGTTTCGGTGAGCTGGATTCGGGGGGGACGGCTGGTGGCGGCCATGGGTGCCGCCGCCGTTGTCTTGTGCCCGGCTGCCGCGGCCGATCCCGGGTCCCCGTCTTACCAGCAGGGCAAGCAAGCCATCGACGATCAGGTTCAACTGCACCACGTGCAGTTTCCCGCCGGCACCAACTGGCAGGACTACTGCCAAGAGGAGCTGCGCAACGTCCTCAAGAGCGGGAAAGTAGCCCGTGTGGACTCCCCGCCGGACTTCATCGCCGGGTGCTCGGACGAGGGCCGCGCGCTAGCTCAGTGAACCGCTCAACCCACTTCGGCTAGGCCGGCGGCCAGGTCGGCGGTGTTAATGCCCTGACTCCATTCCATCAGTGCGCCGGCGTCGAACTGCGGTTGGATTCCCGCGGTTCCGGCCAGTCCCGGCGAGCTGCTCACCCCGGAGGCTGCCGCCGCCAAAGCACCGGTGGAAGCGCTGGGCGTGGCGGTACCGATGGTGACGGTACCGGCCGCATTGGTGATGGAGGCGCCGCTGGAGCCGACGATCACGGTGACGGCGTTGCTAGTGGCCTCGACGACGCCGACCCCCACGGCTGGGTCACCCGTGACGCTGACCGAGCCGCTAACGATCGTGCCCTGGACGAAACCCGAGGCGACCGGGGTGAGTGTGATCGGGTTGGCGCCGGCCACGACGGTGTCGCCGGCGGTGTAAACGACAGAACCCCCAATCGCGTTGCTACTGAAGGTGCCGAGTGTGAAGCTGCTGCCGGCGTTGACGACAACCGACGTATAGCTACCCACCATGACGCCAGGAGTGGCGCTAACTGTGACGCCGCCGCTGTTGACCAGGGCCGTCGAGCCGGGCGCGAGGGTGACGTTGCTGCCGGCCGGGACCGTGACGGTGTCGCCAACAGGGATATCGGTCGAGGCGAGCTGCGTGGCCTGGTTCGCAGCCAGCTGGACCATGGATTGGGCGCGGGCGCTGGTGGCGTCGCTGGTCGCCCTTGCGACGGCGTTGGACTGGTCGACTTGCCCGTTCGGGTTGGTGGCCTGCTGGGGTTCGTCGAAAGGTTCGAGGGTGCTGGCGGTTTCGGCCGCGGCGGCGTAGCCGTACATAGCGGTGGCGTCCTGGACCCACATCTCCATGTACTGCGCTTCGGTGGCCGCGATGGCCGGGGTGTTCTGTCCGAAGAAGTTCGTCGCAACCAGCACCATTAGCTGCATCCGGTTGGCGGCAATCACGGGCGGTGGCACAGTCATTCCGAACGCTGCCTCGTAGGCGGCGGCCGCGGTGTAGGCCTGCGCGGCGGTCTGGGCGGCCTGCGCGGCGCTGACCTGTAGCCAGGCCACGTGCCGGGTGGCCGCGGTGGTCATGCGCATCGACGAGGGGCCGATCCACCGACCGCTCAGCCCCGCGATCTCCGATGAGCAGCTGCTGACGGCGGACTCCAGTTGGGCGGCCACCGCGTCCCAACTCGCCGCGGCGGCGAGCATGGGCCCGGACCCGGGGCCGGTGTACATCAGCCCCGAGTTGACTTCGGGTGGTAGCAAACCAAAGTCCATGTCTTATCCCTTTGCTCGAGCTAAGCGCGATGATTTGCTCGGCACACTGACGCGTGTTGAATATAGCCCACCTGAACGGCCTCCGGCCACATGCTGAAACCCCCTGAATCCGCGCCGCGCCTGAACGCAAAGGCGCTGCCGAGCCTTCTCGTCAACGGCACTGAACCGGCGTTCTCGCGCAGCCGTGACCGAGTAGCTCAGTTAACGCGAGGGCGGCCGTCGGCGAAGAGGAGTTCAACGAGCAGAAGCAACTCCTTCTTGTCGGCCCTGCTGAGCCGCGCCGCCGGCACAGGGCACTGGTTTCGCCTGGTGAGCAGGGGTTTTCGGCTCACAGCTGCTACATAAGTAGCGCATAGCCAGAACCACTGTTTACCCCCGCATCATTTGTCTCATGAGTGAAACATCTGAAACCCCCACCGCGCGGTCCTCGACCGCCACTGCACTGGCGCCGGCAGAGCCGGTCGTCGTCCACAAGGCCCCCAAGGTCTTTCAGGCGGCCGCCTACGTCGCCATCGCCGCCGGGACCGTGTTCGTCATCGCGGTCATCTTCTTCACCGGCTTCCTGCTCGGTAAGTCCACCGGGCATCACGGCCACCACGGCCACCACCACAAGCACCACGCGATGGTGCATCCCCACCGGTTCGGTGGTCCCGGTGGTCCCGGCGGTCCGGGTTGGCCCGGCGCGAACCAGCAGCCGGGTGGGCCCGCGGCCGTGACCCCCGGCGCTCCGGGGCCCAGCCAGGTTCCGTCGTCGGTCGCTCCGTCTCGCACGCCGTAGCCGAAAGACCTCAACTGTTCGGATGCTCACGGGGTAAAAGGAGGACTCCGGGGGGCCACTAAATTCACACGCAGTAGCCCGGCGCTCATGAGAGCGCCGGGCTACCAGTGGTCTCGGCGATGCGGGCGCGTGGATCGCGCTCAGGTTAATTCACAGCAACTTTGTCACCGGAATCTGTTGCAGCAGTTGCATTCAGGGGCAGTATGCAAGGCATGAGTGAAACACCTGAACCCGCAGCACAGTCGACGCCCGTCGCGGCGGCCCCACCGCCGCAGGTGGTTAAGCCGCCCAAGGTCTACGCCGCCGCGGCGTGGGTGGTGATTGTTGCCGGGATCGTCTTCATCTTGTCGGTCGTCTTCTTCTCCGGCGCCATGATCTTCGGATATCACAATCATCACTGCCGCCATCACCACGGCCAGATGTGGCGGCCCGGTGGCCCGGGCGGCCCCGGTGGCCCGGGACCGTGGCAGTACGGCGGACCGGGTGGTCCCGCAATGATGCCGCCGCCCGGATACGGACCGCCGCCGGGATACGGGCCGCCGCCCGGATACGGCGGTCCCAACGCCGGTCCGGCAGGGCCCGCCGCCCCGCCGAGCAGCGCTCCCGCTCCGCGTCCCTAGCACCGATACCTGCCAACGGCCCGGCACTCCACAACGGGGTGCCGGGCCGTTGGGTTTTCGCGCATTGGAAGCACTTGCCACCGATTCGGGTTCACACTGGTGGGTATACGTCGCACTGCCCTCGGATTCAGCCCAGTTAGCGAGGAGATGGCGAGATGACGGAACGATTCACCACGACCGATGCCGGCATTGCCGCGCCCAGCGACGACAAGTCGTTGACGATCGGTCCCGACGGACCGATCCTGCTGCAGGACCACTACCTGATCGAGCAGATGGCGCAGTTCAACCGGGAACGCATCCCGGAACGCCAACCGCACGCCAAGGGTGGCGGCGCGTTCGGTCACTTCGAGGTGACCAACGATGTCAGCAAGTACACCAGGGCCGCGGTGTTCCAGCCCGGGACGAAAACCGAGATGCTGGTCAGGTTTTCGACCGTGGCCGGCGAACGCGGCAGCCCAGACACCTGGCGGGACCCACGCGGATTCGCGTTGAGGTTCTACACGACCGAGGGCAATTTCGACATGGTCGGCAACAACACGCCGGTCTTCTTCATGCGCGACCCGCTGAAGTTCCAGCACTTCATCCGATCCCAAAAGCGGATGCAGGCAACGAATCTGCGCGACAACAACATGCAGTGGGACTTCTGGAGCCTGTCGCCGGAGACGGCGCATCAGGTGACCTGGCTGATGGGCGATCGCGGCATCCCCAAGAACTGGCGCCAGATGAACGGCTACAGCAGCCACACCTACAGCTGGATCAACGCCGCCGACGAGATCTTCTGGGTGAAGTATCACTTCATCACCGATCAGGGCGTCGACTTCCTGACCCAAGAGGATGCCGACCAATTGGCCGGGGAGGATGGCGATTACCACCAGCGCGACCTGTACGAGGCGATCGAGCGCGGCGATCATCCGAGCTGGACGCTCAAGATGCAGATCATGCCGTTCGAGGAGGCCAAGACCTACCGGTACAACCCGTTCGATCTGACGAAAGTGTGGCCGCACAGCGACTATCCGTTGATCGATGTCGGCACGATGACGTTGGACCGCAACGTCACCGACTACCACACCGAGATCGAGCAGGCCGCCTTCGAGCCGAACAACACCGTGCCGGGCACCGGGCTGAGCCCGGACAAGATGCTGCTCGCGCGCGGCTTCTCCTACTCCGACGCGCACCGCGCACGGCTGGGTACCAACTACCGCCAAATCCCGGTCAACACACCGAAAGTTGAGGTCAACAGCTACTCCAAGGACGGCGCGATGCGGATGACGAACGCGTCGGACCCGGTCTATGCGCCCAACTCCTACGGTGGTCCGCAGGCCGATCCGGCCCGGGCGGCCGAGGTGCGGTGGATGGCCGACGGTCAGATGGTCCGTGCCGCATACACATTGCGTCCCGACGACGACGACTGGAGCCAGGCCGGCACCATGGTTCGCGAGGTGCTCGACGACGCTGCCCGAGACCGATTGGCCCACAACATCATTGGGCACGTTTCGAAGGGCGTCAAGGAGCCGGTGCTGTCCCGGGTATTCGAGTACTGGCGCAACGTCGACCCGGATCTCGGAAAGAAGGTCGAGGAGGGCGTTCGGGCTCAATAGCTGGCCGTCGAACGTCGAGTTGTTGGGTGGATTTGGTCGTGTTTATCCCAACAACTCGACGTTCGCTGCCAGACGACCGCCTGGCATGATCAAGATTCATGATGCGGATCTCCGTCATGGTGGTAAGCGTCGGGCTGGGCTTGGGGGTGGCTTCCGGCGTCCCTCTCGCGGCGGCCCACCCGTCCGATCCCGGGGTGGTGTCCTACGCAGTCCTCGGAAAAGGCTCGGTCGGCAACATCGTCGGCGGACCGATGGGGTGGGAAGCGGTTTTCACCGCACCGGTCCAGGGTTTCTTCGTCGACCTGGCCGACTGCAACAACTGGGCGGACATCGGGCTGCCCGATGTGTACAACGACTCCGACCTGGCGTCGTTCAACGCGGCCACGTCGCAGACGTCGGGCAACGATCAGACGCATCTGGTCAAGCAGGCGGTCGGCGTCTTCGCCACCAACGACGCCGCGGACCGGGCCTACCACCGGCTGGTGGATCGCACCGTGGGCTGCTCGGGCCAGACCACCGCGATGCATCTGGATAACGGGCAGACGCAGGTGTGGTCGTTTGCCGGTGCGCCGGCGACCGCGACCGACGCGAACTGGACCAAGCAGGAAGCGGGCACCGATCGGCGCTGCTTCAATCAAACCCGGCTGCGTGAAAACGTGTTGCTTCAGGCGAAGGTTTGTCAGTCTGGCAACGCGGGACCCGCGGTCAATGTGCTGGCCGGGGCGATGCAAAACGCGCTGGGGCAATAGTCCGGTGAATTTGGGTATTCGGTTAAGCCGTGCGGCAAGAAACTGCGGGAACGGGAATATGTCGGGGCGATCTGGAAGATGAAGACAAGGCGGCTATCGTTCGGATAGCTGCCCAACAAGGCGCTCGGCGCGCGTGGTCGGGCCCGGAGGGATCGTGATATGACGCTCGCCGCTATCACCGCCGCGGCCTCACAGCTCGATGCCGCCCGTCCCGCCGATTCCGTCTTGACCAGTTCCGAAGAAGCCGCCCAATACATCGCCGACGGTTGTTTGATCGACGGCCCGCTGAGGCGCGTCGGCCTGGAGATGGAGGCGCACTGCGTCGACCCGGCCGATCCCGACCGCCGGCCGAGTTGGGACGAGATCACCGGAGTCATTGAGCAGCTACCCCCGCTGCCCGGCCGCAGTGCCGTCACGGTCGAGCCCGGCGGCGCGGTCGAACTCTCCGGCCGCCCCGAGGACGGCGTCGCCGCCGCCATCGAAGCGATGGACAACGACCAGGGCGTGCTGCGCAAGGCCTTCGCCAGCGCTGGGCTGGGGCTGGTCTACCTGGGCGCCGACCCGCTGCGCGAGCCCAAGCGCGTCAACCCGGGTGCGCGTTACCGCGCGATGGAGGAGTTCTTCGCCGCCAGCCACTCCGCCGAGGCGGGTGCCGCGATGATGACGTCGACGGCCTCGGTCCAGATCAACCTGGACGCCGGGCCGCAGGCCGGCTGGGCAGACCGGGTCCGGCTGGCGCACGCGCTGGGCCCCACGATGATCGCGATCGCGGCCAACTCCCCGATGCTGGGCGGCGACTTCTCCGGATGGGTGTCCACCCGGCAGTGGGTGTGGGGCCAGATGGATTCGGCACGCTGCGGCCCCATCCTCGGCGCCAGCGGCGACGACCCCGGCACCGACTGGGCGCGCTACGCGCTCAAGGCGCCGGTGATGATGGTGCACAACCCGGAGGCCCCGGAGTTTCGAGCGCTCACCCACTACGTGTCCTTCGCCGATTGGGCGGACGGCTCGGCGCTGCTCTGCGATCGCCGGCCCACCCTCGCCGATCTGGACTATCACCTCACCACGCTGTTTCCGCCGGTGCGCCCGCGGCAATGGCTGGAGATCCGCTACCTGGACAGCGCCCCGGATGCCTACTGGCCCGCGATCGCATTCACTCTGGTTGCCCTGCTCGACGACCCGGTCGCGGCCGACGCGGCGGCGGCGGCCGTCGAACCGGTGGCTACCGCCTGGGACAACGCCGCCCGGCTCGGTTTGAGCGACCGGCGGTTGCACGAGGCCGCCACCTCCTGCGTGGCCATCGCCGCCGCGAAGGCGCCGCCCGAGCTCACCGACGCGATGGCGCGGCTGATCCGGTCGGTCGAGCGGGGCCGATGTCCGGGCGACGACTTCTCCGACCAGGTAATCGACCACGGCATCGCGGCCACGGTGTCGCAGTTGGCGCAAGGGGGGCTGTGACTTTCCCCGATGATTCCGATCCGCTGCGCCCGGCCGCGCCGCGCTTGCGATCGTCATGCCGGGAACGGCTCGCCGACGATCTGGAGCGGGCGCGCACGCGCACGCTGCGGCTGGTCGATTTCGACGACGCCGAACTGCGTCGTCAGTACGACCCGTTGATGAGCCCGCTGGTGTGGGACCTCGCGCACATCGGTCAGCAGGAGGAGCTGTGGCTGCTGCGCGGCGGTGACCCGAATTGTCCGGGGATGCTGGATCCGTCGGTCGAAGGTCTCTACGACGCTTTCGAACACTCCCGCGCAAGTCGCGTCGATTTACCGCTGCTGTCCCCGAAGCAGGCCCGATCTTATTGCCGCACAGTGCGTTCCGCGGCACTGGACGCGCTGGACGCCTTGCCCGACGACCTCGCGGGCGAGCGGGCGGCCTTCGTCTACGCGATGGTGGTCAGCCACGAAAACCAGCACGACGAAACCATGCTGCAGGCGTTGAACCTGCGCACCGGGGCCGCGCTGCTGCGCGACCCCGCCCAGCTGCCCACGGGCCGGCCCGGCCTGGCCGGAACGTCGGTGCTGGTGCCCGGCGGCCCGTTCGTGCTCGGCGTCGACGCCGCCGGCGAACCGTTCTCGCTGGACAACGAGCGCCCCGCCCACGTCGTCGACTTGCCGGCGTTCCGCATCGGCCGGGTCCCGGTCACCAACGGCGAATGGCAACAGTTCAGCGGCGACGGTGGCTACAACGAGCGGCGCTGGTGGACCGACCGCGGCTGGGAGCACCGGTGCAGCGCGGGCCTGAGCGCGCCGCAATTCTGGGGTTCCGACGGGCGCACCCGCACCCGCTTCGGGTACGTCGAGGACATTCCGGCCGACGAGCCGGTGCAGCATGTCAGCTACTTCGAGGCCGAGGCGTACGCGGCCTGGGCCGGTGCGCGGCTGCCCACCGAGATGGAATGGGAAAAGGCCTGCGCCTGGGACCCTGAAACCGGGACCCGGCGCCGCTACCCGTGGGGTACGCAGGAGCCATCGGCCGAGTTCGCCAACCTGGGTGGCAGCGCCCTGCGGCCGGCCCCCGTCGGCGCTTACCCGGCCGGCGCTTCGGCCTACGGCGCCGAGCAGATGCTGGGCGATGTGTGGGAGTGGACCAGCTCGCCGCTGCGACCATGGCCCGGTTTCGTCCCGATGATCTACGACCGTTACTCGCAGCCGTTCTTCGACGGCGACTACCGGATTCTGCGCGGCGGATCGTGGGCCGTCGAATCCGCCATCCTGCGGCCCAGTTTCCGCAACTGGGACCACCCCATCCGTCGTCAGATCTTCTCCGGAGTCCGGCTGGCCTGGGATGTTCCCGACGCGGGGGACACCGCCTGATGTGCCGTCACCTCGGCTGGCTGGGCGCCGACGTCAGCGTCTCCTCGCTGATACTGGATCCGCCCTTCGGCCTTCGCGTGCAGTCGTATTCCCCGCGCCGCCAGAAGCACGGCCTGTTGAACGCCGACGGTTGGGGCGTCGGCTTTTTCGACCGTTCTTCCGGCGCCGAGGTGCCCCGGCGGTGGCGCAGTACCGCGCCGCTGTGGGGCGACACGTCGCTGGAATCGGTTGCGCCCGCGCTGCGCAGCCACTGCGTGCTGGCCGCGGTGCGTTCGGCGACCGTCGGCATGCCGCTCGACGTCAGCGCGACCGCGCCCTTCACCGACGGCCAGTGGCTACTCTCGCACAACGGCGTCGTCGACCGCGGCGTGCTGCCCCTGACGGCGACGGCCGAATCCGTTTGCGACAGTGCGATGTTGGCGGCCACCATCTTCTCGCTGGGGCTCGACGTGCTGGGTGAGACCATCGCGCAGATCGGCGCGCTCGACCCGAACGCCCGGCTTAACGTATTGGCCGCCAATGGTTCTCGGCTGCTGGCCACCGTGTGGGGTGACACCTTGGCTATCCTGCGCCGCGACGACGGTGTGGTGCTGGCCAGCGAACCCTACGACGACGATTCCGAATGGGAGGACGTGCCGGATCACCACCTTGTCGAAGTGACCGCTACGGGCGTAACGATGACCCCGCTGGACGAGCCGAAAGGATTTTGATGACACTGACGTTGTCCAACCATCTCGCCGCCGACTCGGCGTACCACGCATTGCGCCGCGACGCATCCGACGGTCTGCAGCGTACGCCGAAGTCGTTGCCGCCCAAATGGTTTTACGACTCGGTCGGCAGTGAGCTCTTCGACCAGATCACCCGGTTGCCGGAGTACTACCCGACGCGGGCCGAGGCGGAGATCCTGCGCGCCCGGGCCGGCGAAATCGTGTCGGCCAGCCAGGCCGACACCCTCGTCGAGCTGGGCAGCGGCACCTCGGAGAAGACCCGTCTGCTGCTGGACGCGCTGCACGGTCGCGGATCGCTGCGCCGTTTCGTACCGTTCGACGTCGACGCGAGCATCCTGTCGACCGCGGCGGCAGCCATCCAAGAGGAATACGCGGGCGTCGAAATCAAGGCCGTCTGCGGCGATTTCGAGGAGCACCTCACCGAGATCCCCGACGGTGGCCGACGCCTGTTCGTGTTCCTCGGCTCGACAATCGGCAACCTGACACCCGGACCGCGCGCCGAATTCCTCAAGTCCCTCGCCGACGTGATGCAACCCGGTGACACCCTGCTGCTCGGCACCGACCTGGTCAAGGACACCGGCCGGCTGCTGCGCGCCTACGACGACGCCGCCGGGGTGACGGCCCGGTTCAACCGCAATGTGCTCGCGGTGGTCAACCGGGAACTCGACGCCGATTTCGACGTCGACGCCTTCGCGCATGTGTCGCGCTGGAACGCCGACGAGGAACGCATCGAAATGTGGCTGCGGACCGACCGGCCGCAGCGGGTCCGGGTCGGCGCCCTCGACCTGACCGTCGAGTTCGCCGCCGGCGAGGAAATGCTGACCGAGGTGTCGAGCAAGTTCCACCCGGGTGGGGTGAGCGCCGAGCTGGCCGGCGCGGGACTGCGCCGTGTTCAGTGGTGGACCGACGCCGCAGGCGATTTCGGGTTGTCGTTAGCGGTCAAGTGACCGATAGCGGTTCGCTGGCCGACCGATGGCGGGAGGCCCGGCCACCCATGGCGGGTTTGCATTTGGACAGTGCGGCCTGTTCGCGCCAGAGTTATGCGGCCATCGACGCCGCCGCACAGTATGCCCGCCACGAGGCCGAGGTCGGCGGATACGTGGCGGCGCAGGCCGCGGCGCCCACGCTCGACGCCGGGCGTGCGGCATTCGCCGCGCTGACCGGGATGGCCGACGCCGACGTGGTGTACACGACGGGCTCACTCAACGCGCTGGATCTGCTGCTGGGCAGCTGGCCCGCCGAGCGCCGGACACTGGCCTGCCTGCCGGGCGAATACGGCCCCAACCTGGCCGTGATGGCCGCGCACGGATTCGACCGTCAGCTGCTGCCGGCCCTGGACGACGGCCGGCTCGCGCTCGACGACGCGGCATTCGCCCTGGAGGCCGACCCGCCCGATTTCGTCCACCTGACACCGGTTGCCAGCCATAGCGGTGTCGTACAACCGATTTCGATGATCGCCACGCTGTGCCGTGAGTTGGGTCTGCCCCTGGTCGTCGACGCCGCCCAAGCGCTGGGCCAGGTCGACTGCGCGGTCGGAGCCGACGTCACCTACTCCTCGTCGCGCAAGTGGATCGCCGGCCCGCGCGGGGTCGGCTTCCTGGCGGTGCGGCCGGATCTGACGCCGCGGCTGCAGCCCCGGCTGGCCGCACCGGAGTGGTCCGAGGCGTTCTCGGTCGCCCAGCAGCTCGAATTCGGCGAAGCCAATATCGCAGCGCGAGTGGGATTTTCGGTCGCACTCGGCGAGTATTTGGCCTTCGGGCCGGAGGCGATGCGGGCGCGGCTGGCCGAGCTCGGCAGGATCAGCCGGACCACGCTGGCCGATGTGCCGGGGTGGGCGGTGCTCGAAGAGTCCGAAGAGCCAAGCGCCATCACCACTTTGGCGCCGCTCGACGGCGCCGACCCGCAGGTGGTGCGGGAATGGCTGCTCGCCGAGCGGCGGATCCTGACCACCTACGCCGGGGTGCAGCGGGCGCCGCTGGAGATGGCCGGGCCGCGGCTGCGGATCTCCCCGCACGCCGACACTACCGCCGAGGACCTGGAGACCTTCGCCGAAGCCCCGATCGCCGCGACCGCGGCGACCGCGGCATAACCTCCGTGGCCACCCTGACTTGGCTCGGCGTGCCCGGTGACGAACAGGCCTGGACCGCAATGGGATTCGCGGTCGATGACCGCACGATCCGCATCGGGCGGGTGAGCTGTGCGCTGACCGACGAGCGCGGCTGGGGATTCGACGAAATCCACGCGCAGCCCGATGCCCTCGGGGTACCGACGGTGGTCCACCCGCCGGTCACCGCCGTGCCACATCCCTGCGGTGTCACCCATGTCGACCACGTGGTCTACACGGTGGGCGAATTGGACGCGGCCATCACCGATCTCAACGCGGTGCTGGGCACCCCGCCGCGCCGGCGCTTTCATCCGCGGGGTCCGGACGGACCCGAGATGGCGTTCTACCGCGCCGGGGAAGGCTTCATCGAGGTGGTCGCGGCCGGCGTCGAGCCGGCGTTGATCGGGCTGGCGTTGTGGTCCCCGGACCTGGACGCCACGGTCGCGGCGATCCGTGCCGCCGGCGGTCCGATCGGCGACGCCAAGGCCGCCGTGCAGGGCGGGCGCATCGCGAGCGTCTGGCAAGGCCACCTGAACTGGGGCCTGGCCATCATGGGGCCGTAACTCAGCCGGCCTTGTGCGCCGTCAACAGGAAAGCGGGCATCTTCATCCGGCCCTTTTCGTCGCGGGCGTGCGGGAAATCGAACGGGGCGTCGGACATCTCCACAATGTTCGCGTGGATGAAGGCGGGCCGAATCTCGTCGATCTCCCAGTACTTGCTTACCGCGGCACGCAATTCGTCCTCGTCGACCTCGTTGGGCTTTTGCTCCAACTCGGCCGGGAAGGCACCCTTGGCGAACACCAGCACGTAGTAATTGGCGCCCGGCGCGGCCGCGCGGTGCACCGAGCGCAGATAGTCGTCGCGGCCCTCGACCGGCAGCGAATGAAACAGCGTGCTGTCGACCACGGTGGCGAACCGGCCGTCGTGGCCGGAGAACGACGTGATGTCGGCCTGCTCGAAGGTGGCGGTGGTCAAGCCACGCTCCTGAGCCGCCTTGGCGGCCGCCGCGATGGCGGTGGGCGTGAGATCGGCGCCGTGCACGGTGTACCCCTGCGCGGCCAGCGCCAGCGACAGTTCGGCGAACCCGCACCCGGCGTCCAGCACGTCGCTGCGGAATTTCCCGGCCGCTACCAATGCGGCCAATTCCGGCTGTGGCTCACCGATATTCCACGGTGGCGGACCTTCGAACTCGCCCTCCTCGCGATAGGCGCTGTCCCAGTCCATTACCTCGTTGGGTGTCATGGTTCCAACGTACCCGCGGCTAGCAGGGCCAGGTGTGGACCGGCTCGTTGGCGTGCATGTGGTCGCAATACCGGCGCAGCATCTCGGCGAGCGCCGCGCGCCGGGTCAGGCCGGAGTCCTGCAACGCGCGCACCGTTGCCACCTGCCAGCTCGCGCCGTTGCGGCCGGCCTTGGCGCGGCCCTCGATGACGCCGAGGAAACGGTCGCGCACCTCGACGTCCACCCCCCAGCTGCGCAGTCCCTCGTCGGCGATCGGCAGCAGGGTCTCGAGCACCAGCTTCGTCGCGGTCACCTCACCCAGCTCCGGCCAGTGCAGCACGGTGTCCATCCCATGGCGGGCCGCTTCGAGGAAATTGTGATGCGCCGCAGCGAAACTCATCTTCGTCCATAGCGGATTCTCTTGCTCGGACAGCGTGCGCAGCGTGCCGTAGTAGAACGCGGAGTTGGCCAGCATGTCGATGACGGTGGGCCCGGCCGGCAATACCCGATTCTCCAGCCGCAGGTGTGGGCGCCCGTCGACAACGTCGTACACCGGCCGGTTCCAGCGGTACACGGTGCCGTTGTGCAGGCGTAGTTCGGAGAGCGCCGGAATGCGGCCGGCGGTCAGTTCGGCAGCCGGATCCTCGTCGGACAACTCGTTCAGCAGGGACGGAAAGTAGCGGATGTTCTCTTTGAACAGATCCAGGATCGAGTCGATCCAGCGTTCACCGAACCACACCCGGGGCCGCACCCCTTGGGTTTTGAGTTCCTCGGGCCGGGTGTCGGTGGATTGCGAGAACACCTCGATCCGGGTCTCCGACCACAGCTGATGGCCGAAGAAGTATGGCGAGTTGGAGCCCAGTGCCAGCTGCGGGCCGGCCATCACCTGCGCCGCATTCCAATTGGGGGCGAAGTCGGCCGGCGCTACCTGCAAGTGTAATTGCGTACTGGTGCAAGCGGATTCGGGTGCGATCGTCACCGACTCCCAGCTCAGCGGCTCCGGGCCGGAGATATGTATCGGGATGTCCTCGCCGCGCGCGTTGAAGATGGACTCGTTCAGCGCGGCGTACCGCGACGATTCGCTCATCCAACCGTCGCGCGACAGATGCTCGGGCATCAGCGTGGGCAGGATGCCGATCATCACGATGCGGGTGCCCGCCGAGCCGGCTTTGATCTGCGCCTCGTTGAGACTGGTTCGTACTTCGGCCTCCAGGTCCAGTCCGGTGTGTCCGGGCAGCGGCCGGGGCGGAACGTTGAATTCGATGTTGTAGGCGCCTAATTCCTTCTGGTAGGCCGGATCTGCGATGGCTTCGAGCACGGGCCGGTTCGACATGGCGGGCTGATACTCGCCATCGACCAGGTTGCATTCGATCTCCATGCCGGTCAGCGGCCGGTCGGAGTCGAAGCGTGACTGGGCGAGCATCGTCTCGAAGACGTCCAGACACAGCTGCACCTTGCGCCGGTACTCCCGCCGATGTGCGCGGTCATACGTGGTGCGTTTGACCTCGTCGCCCACATCGCCGATGCAACAGGGTTGCCGCCGCTAACGCAAGGGCGACGCGACCGATTGCGCCACCCGGTCGCGGCGAACCGAGTCGGTTAGCTGCAGATCTGGTGGGTCGGTCCACCATCATGGACGATGGCAGAAACGTGTCGCAGTTCACGACGAAGGAGACAGGTGGCCGAGTTCGTCGCAGCTATCGATCAGGGCACCACCAGCACCCGCTGCATGATTTTCGATCACGACGGCGCCGAGGTCGCACGTCACCAGCTCGAGCACGAGCAGATCCTGCCCCAGGCCGGCTGGGTCGAACACAATCCGATCGAGATTTGGGAACGCACCTCCGCGGTGTTGCTGTCGGTGCTGAACACGTCGAAGTTTTCGACGAAAGACATTGCCGCGCTGGGAATTACCAATCAGCGCGAGACGACACTGGTGTGGAATCGGCACACCGGAAGGCCGTATTACAACGCGATCGTCTGGCAGGACACCCGCACCGACCGGATCGCGTCGGCGTTGGACCGCGACGGGCGGGGCGACGTGATCCGGCGTAAGGCCGGCCTGCCGCCGGCCACCTATTTCTCGGGCGGGAAGCTGCAATGGATCCTGGAGAACGTCGACGGGGTGCGCGCGGCGGCCGAAAGCGGTGATGCCCTGTTCGGCACCCCGGACAGCTGGGTGTTGTGGAATCTGACCGGCGGTCCGCGGGGCGGGGTGCACGTCACCGACGTGACCAATGCCAGCCGGACCATGCTGATGGATCTGGAAACGCTGGACTGGGACGACGAGCTGTTGTCCTTCTTTTCGATTCCGCGTTTGATGCTGCCGGCGATCGCGTCGTCGTCGCCGACGCAGCCCTACGGCGTCACCTCGAGCGACGGGCCGCTCGGCGCCGAGGTGCCGATCACCGGGGTGCTGGGTGACCAGCACGCCGCGATGGTCGGGCAGGTCTGCCTCAATGCGGGCGAAGCGAAAAACACCTACGGCACCGGCAATTTCCTGCTGCTCAATACCGGCGAGTCCATCGTGCGGTCCGACAACGGCCTGTTGACGACGGTCTGTTATCAGTTCGGCGACGCCAAACCCGTCTACGCGCTGGAGGGCTCGATCGCGGTGACCGGCTCGGCGGTGCAGTGGCTGCGCGATCAGCTGGGCATCATCAGCGGTGCCGCGCAAAGCGAATGGCTGGCCCGCGAGGTGCCGGACAACGGCGGGGTGTATTTCGTGCCCGCGTTCTCCGGGTTGTTCGCCCCGTACTGGCGTTCGGATGCGCGCGGCGCGATCGTCGGGCTGTCGCGGTACAACACCAACGCGCATCTGGCCCGCGCCACGCTGGAGGCGATCTGCTATCAGAGTCGCGACGTGATGGACGCGATGGCGGCGGATTCCGGTGTGCGCCTTGAGGTGCTGAAGGTCGACGGTGGTATCACCCAGAACGAACTGTGCATGCAGATCCAGGCCGACGTGCTGGGCGTCGACGTGGTGCGGCCGGTGGTCCCGGAGACCACGGCGCTGGGCGCCGCCTATGCCGCCGGGTTAGCGGTCGGGTTCTGGGCCGATCCGTCCGACCTGCGCGCCAACTGGCAGGAAGACAAGCGGTGGACGCCGAAATGGGACGACGACCAGCGCACCGAGGGATATGCCGGGTGGCGGAAGGCGGTGCAGCGCACGCTGGATTGGGTCGACGTTTCCTGACCGCGAGCGTGCGTGTTTGTACAGCGACACGGTGGTACGGCTGTACATTTGCGCACGCTCGCGGCCAGGGGGATGGGCGTCAGTCCTCGCCGAGGATGCCGTAGACCTCGCGGCGCGCATTGTTGAGAATCTCGATGATGCGCTGCTGCTGGTCGGCGCTGGCGGCGTGCGCGGATTGCGCGACCGCCCCGAACAGCTGGCCGATGGCCGAGCGCAGGTTCATCTGGCCGGGGTCGGCGCCTTCGGCGATCTCGTCCCACGGCGGGGTCTCGACCTTCTCAGCCGCCGCACGCCCTTCTTCGGTCAGCTCGAAAAGCTTTTTGCTGCCGTCGGATTGGCTTGCGGTGATCAGCCCTTCGTCGGTGAGCAGCTGGAGGGTCGGGTAGACCGAACCGGGGCTCGGCTTCCACAGCCCGTTGCTGCGCTCGGCGATCTGCTGGATCATCTCGTAGCCATGCATCGGCTGCTCGGCGAGCAGCGTAAGGATGGCCGCCCGCACGTCACCGCGGCGTCCGCGGCTGGCGTGGCCGCGACGGCGCCCGCCGCGCCGGCCGCCGGGGCCGAATCCGAAGCCCGGGCCGAAGCCGGGTCCAAAACCGGGCCCGAAGCCTGGGCCGAAACCGGGACCGAAGCCCTGGTCGCCGCCGTGCTCACGGAGCTGTTCGCGGAAATCCCGCCGAGCCTGGCGCCTGGCGTCGTGCATGGCCCGCCGCTGTTCGCGGACGTGTCCGGGGCCAAAGCCGAAGCCGAGGCCTGGCTGACCGGCGAATGGTCCCTCCGGGGGAGTGAATTGGTTGCTCATTTTTGTAGTCCTCATGTTTTCGGGGTAGCGCACCGTCCGTGCGCTTCGGAATATCACGATATATCGGAAACGATCGCGATGCAACGATCTATTCCGGGTTGGCTCGCGAAGTCGGCATACCGAGGCGTCGTTTGTCCCCGGCGGGGGACGGGTACGGAATGCGTGATGAACGCAAAGAACTCCAACGCGACGGTCGACAACGACATGCACAGCACGGACCCGACGCGGCGTGATCGCGGCCAGGACCGGCCCGTGTGGCCGTGGGTGAACTGGGGTTTGGCGCTGTCGACGGTGCCGGCCGCCGCGATCGTCATGCTCTTCGCGCTCGGCGCGGTGATGAGCACCGACGGATGCACGGATCGCACCTGCCCCGACTCGGGCCGCGGTGGGATCGATTTCGGCGCCGCCTTTTACGGGGCGCCGCTGGTGGCCTTCGTCGTCATCCTCAT
The DNA here is from genome assembly GCA_029339505.1 of Unio delphinus. Classification (NCBI taxonomy): domain Eukaryota; kingdom Metazoa; phylum Mollusca; class Bivalvia; order Unionida; family Unionidae; genus Unio; species Unio delphinus. Next base: position 43,643 of record JAQISU010000457.1, read on the forward strand.
CACATTTTTCACGGCCAAGCGCCGCGGCGGCATCGCGGTGCCGCTATTCGGCTGGGCATTGTTGGTCGCCGACGTCGCACTGATGGCCGCCACCGTCGCGAGGTAGCCGGGCCTCGAGAGCAGCGCCGCTCAGCCTGGCGGGGAGAAGCCGCCGGTTTGCTGTCCCTGCGACGGCGGGGTCGCCTCCGGGGCTGTCTGCTGCGGCCAGGCGGCCGGCGCAGGCTGTTGCGGCATGGCCGCCGGGGGCGCGGGCAACCACCCGGGCGGGGCCTGAAACTGGGGGGCCTGAAACTGCGGCGCGGCCGCCCAGGGGCCGGGAGGTGGGCCCGGCGGCATGGCGGGGCGCAGGCGCGCCAGCTCGCGGCGGTGGCGTTCGGCCAGGACTGCGGCGAGCACCAGTTCGGGCGGAGTGCCGGGCGGAGGCGGCGGCGCGATCCGAGATACCACGTCCCCGCTGATGCGATATGCCATCTGCGCACGCAGCTGGGGATCGAGTTGGTGTGCCCGGGAAAGGAATTGGCGTGCGACCTCGGCCTGGCCGGCGTCGAGGTTCGACAATTGCAGTGACGACGCCCACCACGCCAGCGACGGCGGCATCATCGGCGGCGGCCCCAAGCGCGGGCCGCGTTCGCTGACAACGACTGTGCCGGCGAAGATGTCGCCGACGCGTTTGGCCTTCGACGAGAAAATGCTGCAGATGACGGCTGGGCTGCCCGCCAGCATCCAGATCTCCACCACCGAAGCCAGCGCGCGAAAAAGGGCCTGCCGGAATCGTTCTGGGCCGCCGTCGTCGGACACCACACGCAGACCCATGATGATCTTGCCGACCGACCGTCCCCGGGTGGCCGTCTCGAACGCGATCGGATAGCCGACCACGACCAGCACCGTGAAGATGATCAGGACGGCCGCGCTGAGCGCTCCGTCGAATTGGGTCAGGGTGGCCGCCCACAGCATCATCCCGACGATGTACAAGAGGAAGATCACCGTGATGTCGATCAGCGCGCTCAGGGCTCGCACCGGCAGCTGGGCGATTTGCACGTCCAGCACCACGGCGTCCCCGGTCACCACCTCCGACATAACACCGAACGGTACAGGTTCGCTGGGTGCGACCGGCTGCAGTCGGTGACCCCGAAATAGCTATTAGGCTGCCCACGTGGACGTCGATGCATTCGTGCTGACCCATCGCCCGACCTGGGACCGGCTTGACCAGTTGATCAAGCGGCGCAGGTCGCTGACGGGCGCGGAAGTCGACGAACTCGTCGAGCTTTACCAGCGGGTGTCCACCCATCTGTCGATGCTGCGGTCGGCGTCCTCGGATTCGCAGATGGTCGGCCGGTTGTCGAGCCTGATCGCGCGGGCCCGCTCGGCGGTCACCGGTGCCCATGCGCCGCTGACGAGCACGTTCACCAGATTCTGGACGGTGTCGTTCCCGGTGACCGCCTACCGTGCCTGGCGGTGGTGGTTGGGTACCGCGGTGGCCTTCCTCGGCGTCGCGGTGATCATCGCGGTCTGGGTGGCCAACAACCCCGACGTGCAGGCCGCGATCGGAACACCCAGCGACATCGATCAATTGGTCAACCACGACATCGCCGACTACTACAGCGAACACCCGGCGTTGGCTTTCGCCCTGCAGGTCTGGGTGAACAACTCCTGGGTCTCCGCCCAGTGCATCGCGTTTTCGGTGTTGCTGGGACTGCCGATTCCGATCGTGCTGTTCCAAAACGCCGTCAACGTGGGACTGATCGCGGGCCTGATGTTCCAGGCCGGCAAGGGCGACATCCTGCTGGGTTTGCTGCTCCCGCACGGGCTGCTCGAGCTGACCGCGGTGTTCCTGTCCGGGGCCGCGGGGATGCGGCTGGGGTGGACGGTGATCTCGCCCGGAGATCGACCCCGCGGCCAGGCGCTCGCCGAACAGGGCCGGGCCGTCGTGTCGGTGGCGATCGGACTCGTCGCTGTGCTGCTGGTCTCCGGGTTGATCGAGGCGATGGTGACGCCATCGCACTTGCCGACGTTCGTTCGCATCGGCATCGGGGTCGCCGCCGAGGCGGCGTTCCTCACGTACGTCATCTATTTCGGGCGCCGCGCCGTGAAGGCCGGGGAGACCGGCGACATCGACGACGCACCCGACGTGATTCCCACTGGCTGACCGGGATCTACAGCCGCCCAGTCGCTTTCATCGCCAGGTAGCGGTCGGCCAGGGCGGGCGCCAATTCGTCGGGTGGCGCGTCGACGACTTCCACACCGCTTTGGCGCAGTCGTGTCGCGATCGCCCGGCGGTCGTTGCGGGACCGTTCGGCGGCCGCCGCGTCGTAGACCGCTGCCGCATCCGAACGCCCGATGGCCATCTGGTCCACTCGCGGGTCGGAGACCGCGGCGACTATCAGGTGGTGCTTGGACGACAGCTGCGGCAGCACCGGCAGCAGGCCCTCGTCCAGGGCGGTGGCGTTGAGGTCGGTCAGCAGCACCACCAGGGACCGCCGCCGGATGCGTCGCTTGATGGCGGCAACCATTGCGCGCCAATCGGATTCGACCAGCGTCGGTTGCAGCGGGGCCATCGCGTCCACCAGCTGGGAGAGCAGCTCGGTGCGCGACGCGCCGAACACGCCGGCCCGGCTCACCCGGTCGTGGGCGAGGAAGTCGACATGATCGCCGGCCCGCGATGCCAGCGCGGCCAGCAGCAGTGCGGCATCCATCGACCAGTCCAGCCGGGGCCAGCCGGCGGGGTCGGCCGCGGTGGGGTCGACGCCGACGCGGCCCGCCGCCATGCGCCCGGTGTCGAGCACGATCACCACCCGACGGTCGCGTTCGGGCCGCCAGGTGCGGACCATCACGTCGGCCCGGCGCGCCGATGCGCGCCAGTCGATCGAGCGCACATCGTCGCCGACGACATACTCGCGTAGCGAGTCGAATTCGGTTCCCTGCCCACGTATCAACGTCGGCAGCAGGCCGTCGATCTCGCGCAGTTTAGCCAGCCGCGACGGCAGGTGCTTGCGCGACAGGAACGGCGGCAGCACCCGGACCTGGCCGGGTACCGGCTGCGAACCCTGCCGTCCCGCCAACCCCAGCGGCCCGATCGATCGGGCGGTCACCACCGCCGCACGCTGGTCGCCGCGGCGGACCGGTCGCAGGTGCATTCGGACATGCTGGTATTGCCCGGCGGCGATTTTGATCGGGTGGATCCGCGGTTCGGCGCGCGCGCTGGGCGGCCAGGCATCGCGGATCTGGCCGCGGAAGCGGCGGGGGCCGTCGTTGTGGATCTCCAGATCCACGTCCACCGGTTGACCGAGCCGCGCCGAGCTGTCCGGCGAACGGACACAGCGCAGTTTGCGGGTGCTGGCCGCCAGCGCGATGTCGACGACCACCGCCGCCGCCAGCGCTGCCAGCAGCACCTCGAAAACCTTTGCCGGCCAAGGAGACAGCGCGATCGGGATGATGCAGATCAGCGCCACCAGGCCGGTGCGCCCGGTCAGAATCACTAGCGCGGCACCGGAACCGATGCCAGGATGCCGTCGAGCACTCCGTCGGGCGTCGCGCCCTCGAGCTCGGCTTCGGGACGAAGCATCACCCGGTGCCGCAGCGTCGGGCGGGCCATCGCCTTCACGTCATCGGGAGTGACATAGTTGCGGCCGGACAGCCACGCCCAGGAGCGTGCGGTGCCCAGCAGCGCCGTCGCACCGCGCGGTGAGACGCCGAGTTGCAAAGCGGGGGAGGAGCGGGTGGCTCCGACGATGTCGACGATGTAGCCCAGCACCTCGTCGGCGATCAGAACCTGTTGCACCGCTTGGCGACCGGCCGCCAGCTCGGCGGGCCCGGCCACCGGTTTGATCGCGGACAGATCGCGAGGGTCGAAGCCGTGGGCGTGCCGGCCGAGGATGGCGATTTCGGAATCGCGGGACGGCAGCGTCACATTCAGCTTGAGCAGGAACCGGTCGAGTTGGGCTTCCGGCAACTGGTAGGTGCCCTCGTATTCGATCGGGTTCTGGGTGGCGGCGACGATGAACGGATCCGGCAGCGGCCGGGATTCGCCGTCCACGCTGACCTGACGCTCCTCCATGGCCTCGAGCAGCGCGGCCTGCGTCTTGGGTGGGGTGCGGTTGATCTCGTCCGCCAGCAGCAGATTGGTGAAGACCGGACCGGGCCGGAACGCGAACGCGGCGGTGCGCGCGTCGTACACCAACGATCCCGTCACGTCGCCGGGCATCAGGTCGGGCGTGAACTGAACCCGCTTGAATTCCAGCTGCAGTGCCGCGGACAACGCCCGGACCAGCAGGGTCTTCGCTACTCCCGGAACACCTTCCAGCAGCACGTGACCGCGACACAACAGCGCGATCACCAGCCCGCTGATCACCCCCTCCTGGCCGACGACGGCCTTGGCGAGTTCGCCGCGCAACGCCAGCAGCGCGTCTCGCGCCGAGTCGCCGGCCGGGGATTGCGGGGTAGCGGCTTGTGGGGACTGTGTCACGAGTTGGTGACCTGCCTTTCGATTTCGTCGAGCGCACGGGCGAGTTGGAGCAAGTCGTTGTCGGTGCCTGGCGGTGGTCCGAACAGGTGGTAGGAAACAAATCCCGCGTCGGTCCCGGTGCGTTGGGCAACGGTCATCACCACCGCCTGCGCCTGGGCGCCGGTACCCAGGCCGAGCCGGGGCAGCAGCCGCTGCAGTGTCGCGGTGCGCAGGGCCGCGGCGGCGCGGTCGCGGGCCCGGCGGGAACGATACAGCCGGCCGCGGCCTTCCACGGTCTCCGAGGCGCGCACCACGACGGGGAGGTCCTCGGCCACCAGCGGGCCCGGCCGGCGGCCCTTCCACAACGCCACCAGCAGCACGACCACCCACAGTTGCCAGACGATCCAGTTCACGTTGTCCGGAATCAGGTCGAAAATCGATGTCGCGGCGGTTGTTTCGCCCTCGATGCGATCCGGTGCATACCAGATCAGGCGGGGTCGGTCGCCCGCGAGATTCATCGCCAGCGCGGCGTTGCCGGCCTGCGCCAGGTCGTGATTCGTCATGAAGTCGCTGCTGCCGACCGCCGTGATCGTTCGACCGCCATCCCGGAAGCGGATCAGCACCCCGTCGTAGCAGCGGGTGATCACCCGGCTGTCTTTGACGTCGAAGGTGTCGCTCGGGCCGAATCGCACCGATCCTGCTCGAGTGGCCTCGCGCAGCGTGCAATTCGGCTCGCTGTCAAAGGAACTGGCACCCGAGATGCGCACGCCGGGCAGCAGTGCCTCGCGGGTTCGCGCGGTCGGTTCGACCAGGAGCAGGTCGCCGGGCGCTTTGGCCAACCGCTCCAGCATGTCCTCGCTCAGATACTGGCTCTGCGCCACCAGGATCAGGGTGTCGGGGCGCGCCGCCTGTTCGACATCGGTGAGCTTGTCGGCGACGACGACGTCGACACCGCCGTCGCGCAGCAGCGTCACCAACGCGTGCGCGCCGTCGGTTCCGGTGGACTCCGCATCCATCCGGGCACCCGGTCGCGGCGCGGTCAGGTAGGCGCCTAACCAGGCGACGAGCGCGAGAACGACCAGCGTGAGCGCGATTCCGCGCCACGACCGCCATCGGCCGGTGGACGCGAGCGAGGACTGGGATGCCGTCGTGGCCATCACCGCACCTGTGCCCATGATTCGACCGGGGTGTAATGCCCGGCCGCGGCCGTGGTGGCCGGCGCCCGCATCCGTAAGTGGTCGTCGAGGTCGGCGATCATCTGGTAGGCGGCCTGGGTCCCGGGTAGCTCGCCGTACGTGACGTCGTTGAAAGCCGTTGCTGCCTGCGATAATTCGTCTGTCAGATGCGGCAACACCTCGCCGGCGTCTCGCGCCAGCTCGTTGGCGGTGCGGCCCGGCGCCGGGTTCAGCACCCCGGTCTCCTCGAGCTGACGGGCGATAGCGCGCAATCGGTGGCGAATTGCCGCGGTCCAATTACCCTCGGCGGCATAGCGTTCCGCGGTCTCGCGATGTTGGGCCGCGGTGAGCTGAGCGGTCTCGAACAAACTGGTAGTCGCCGCGGCGTCTGGTACGCATGGTGCGCCGCGCTATATGGACGGCAACCACGACTGCGATGGCCAGCAGGGTGAGCAGCACCGCGGTGGTCAACCAGCCACCGGGTAGCGAGGAGGTCTTCTGCAGCAGCCGGTACAGCATTTCGTTGATCCAGTCGAGGAGCTGCTGTGTCGCGGACGCTTTGGTGTAGATCGGTTTGCTGAGTTCGTCCTGTGCGGCCTGGTGTGCGGCATCGCGGTCGATGTCGATAGAAGGCACTGTGGTCCTCGCTCAGCCTTGGAAAGGCCGGGTCAGCCAAAGGTTGTCGGTCGATGCGGCCGCGTACGGCCCGCTCGCGGCACCCGATTGCAGCACCAGGTCGAACGCCTCGGCGCGGATCCGGCGGTCGGTGTAGAGCAGCACGATCACACCGGCGTTGAACGGCGCGGTGAGGATCTGGCCGATCGCCGAGCCGATCGACGTGATCACGGTGCCCAGCAGCAGGATGCCGGTGGACGGCATTCCGGCCAGCATCACCTGGCCGACGATGCTGAACGGCGCGCTGATCGCGCCCGGAGACCACGCCCGCCACGATGAACGTCAGCACCCGGATGCCGAGTACGCGCCAGAAGCCGTTGCGCAGCAGCCTGAACGATCTGGTGATCGCGTCGAAGACCGGCAACCGCTCGAGCACGATCAGCACGGGCGCGAACAGCACGACCATGTACAGGTACACCATCAACGCGAACAGGGCGAAGAAGAGCGGGATGCCGATCAGCACCGCCGCGGCCCCGTTGCCGATCGCCGCGATCAACGCGATGACCACCGCGGCGAGCCCGAACAGCACGGCCACCACGGCCGCTTCCAGCAGCGCCAGGCCGAGCAGCGGGAGCAGCCGCCCCCGAATCTTGGCCCACGTTTCGCCGATCGTGATCGGCGTACCGAATACCGCCCGACCGACGATGACGGTGAGCATTCCGGACAGCAGCATGCTGCCCAGCCAGGTGACCAGCGCGCCGACCCCGATCGAGCCGAACCACGCGCCGACTACTCCCCAGTTCATTTCTTCTGACCGGTCGTTGGCGAGACCGCCCAGCGCGGCGATCGGCCCCACGGTGGCGACTAGCGAAATGATCTGCATGACCACAACGACGATCGCGGTCAAGCCCAGCGTGGCTTTCGGGTTGGCGCGGATGTAGCCGACGGCGCCGTTGAAGATGTCGCTGAGGCTCAACGGCCGCAACGGGATGATTCCGGGCTTGATCGCTCCCGGGGCCAGCTGGGGCGAGCCGTACCGCGGCCCTTGCGGTGAAACGTAGCCGGTGGCACGCCAAACCCGGGCGGCGGGCCGTACCCGGGCGGCGGCCCGTAACCGGGAGGCGGTCCGTATCCCGGCGGTGGTCCGTAACCGGGGGGTGCGCCGTACCCGGGCGGTGGTCCGTACCCGGGCGGCGGCGGTCCGTACCCCGGCGGTGGTCCGTAACCCGGTGGGGGTCCGTAGCCGGGCTGCGCCCCGTAGCCGGGTGGTGGACCGCCATAGGCGGGCGGCATGCCATACGCCGGCGGAAAGCCGTCGGGTGTCGAACCTCCCGGCGGGGGCTCAACCGGATAGCCAGGCGGTAGCGCGCTCACCGGGTCCAGCAGCCGTCGTCGTTGGTCATGGGCTCCATCCTGTCGACGGTCGGGGCTTTTCTCAATCTTCCCCAGTCACGCCGCCCCGCCCCGCTGGCCTGCACAGTCTCCGCGGCTTCCGGGCGCGTAGCGTTTCCAGCATGGCGGAACTCAAAGCCCGGCTTCGGGCGGACCTCACCGGGGCAATGAAGACCCAGGATAAGTTGCGGACCGCGACCCTGCGCATGTTGCTGGCCGCTATCCAGACGGAGGAGGTTTCCGGCAAGGAGGCCAGGGAACTTTCCGACGACGAAATCCTCAAGGTATTCGGCCGAGAATCCCGCAAGCGCGGTGAGGCCGCCGAGATTTACACCCAAAACGGCCGCGGTGAACTCGCCGCCAACGAGCACGCCGAGGCGCGGATCATCGACGAGTATCTGCCCACGCCGCTCAACGAGGCGGAGTTAGCCGACGTGGTTGACACCGCCATCGCACAGGTTGCTGAGGGCGATCGGCGAGCGCCCCGGCATGAAGCAAATGGGACAGGTCATGAAGGCGGCGACCGCGATCGCGGCCGGGAAGGCCGACGGCTCGCGGCTGTCGGCGGCCGTCAAGGACCGGCTCTAGCCGTCGTTTGCATCCCCGGGCCCGGGGTACCCGATTTGGTATGACGAAGTTCGGCTACACCCTGATGACCGAGCAGAATGGCCCGAAAGACCTTGTGCGGTACGCGGTTTCGGCTGAGCAGCGCGGGTTCGACTTCGAGGTGTGCAGCGACCACTTCTCCCCGTGGCTGACTTCGCAGGGGCATGCGCCCAACGCCTGGGCGGTGCTGGGCGCGGTGGCACATGCAACCGAGCAGGTCGACCTGTACACCTATGTCACCTGCCCGACGATGCGGTATCACCCCGCTGTCGTCGCTCAGCAGGCCGCTACCGTGCAGATTCTCGCCGACGGGCGCTTCACGCTCGGATTGGGTAGCGGCGAGAACCTCAACGAGCACGTGGTCGGCAAAGGCTGGCCCACCGCCGAACGGCGCCAGGACATGCTGCGTGAAGCCATCAAGATCATCCGTGAGCTGTTCGGCGGCCGGCTGGTGAACTGGCGCGGCGACTACTTTCAGGTGGACTCCGCGCGATTGTGGGATGTTCCCGACGTTCCGGTCGGCCTCGGTGTGGGCGTTGAGTGGCGCGAAGAGTGTCGAGAAATTCGCCAAGCTCGCCGACCATTTGATTGCGGTGCAGCCCGACAAGACCCTGGTGGATTCCTGGCATGTTGCCCGGCAGGCCGCCAATGGGGCCGAAGGCGGGCGAGTGGTCGGGCAGATTCCAGTGTGCTGGGACCCCGACCGTGACGCCGCGGTCGAGCGGGCGCATGACCAGTTCCGCTGGTTCGGCGGCGGCTGGGCGGTCAACGCCGACCTGCCGACGCCGGCCGGTTTCGCCGGCGCGACCCAGTTCGTGCGTCCCGAAGACGTCGCCGATGCCATTCCATGCGGGCCGGACCTGGACGCGATCGTGGACGCGGTCCGGCCCTACTGGGAAGCCGGCTTCACCGATATCGCGTTGATCCAAATCGGCGGCCAAACACAAGACCTATTCCTCAAAGAAGCGGCAGAACCATTGCTCGCAGCGCTGCGGGCGGCATCGCCCTAGCGTCCGCGAACGACATCGAAGAAGGGAGAACACGATGCCAAACAAACTGCAAGGCAAGACAATCGCAATTCTGGCGGCGGACGGCGTGGAAAAGATTGAACTCGAGCAACCGCGTGCGGCGATGAAACAAGCCGGCGCCCGGGTCGAAGTCCTTTCGTTGCACGCCGGCGAAATCCAGGCGCGCGAACACGATCTCGAACCTGCTGGACGATTCACGGTCGACCGTGCGGTGTCGGATGCCTCGGTGGATGAGTTCGACGGGCTGGTGCTGCCGGGAGGCACGGTGAATCCCGACAAGCTGAGAATGGACGCGACCGCCGTCTCGTTCGTCCGCGACTTCGTGCAATCCGGAAAGCCGGTCGCGGCCATCTGTCACGGGCCGCTGACCCTCGTCGAGGCCGGGGTGGCGGCCGGGCGGACGCTTACTTCCTATCCGAGCATCCGCACCGACCTGCGCAATGCCGGCGCGCGCGTCGTCGACGACGCGGTTGTTGTCGACGGCAACTTGATCACCAGTCGTTCCCCGTCAGATTTGCCGGCATTCTGCGCGACACTCATCAAGCAATTCGCCCACGCACCAACGGGTTAGGTCCCTCTAGCGCCCGCCGGACCAGTCGTCGACGCCTGCGGGTGCCGGCGGCAGCCGGAAAGTGATGTTGACGACGGTTCCGGTTGGGCTGCTGTCGATTTCCATCGTGTTGCTGATAGCCCTCATCAGGATCAGGCCGCGTCCGCTGTTGCCCGGGTTGATCGCCGGCGGTTTCCAGGAGCCGTGGTCGGTGATGTGGGCGCGAACTTCGCCGTCGACGGTTTCGACTTCGAGCAAGGTCGTGCCGAGGCCGTGCCCGCGGTACGCGTGCTCGACGCAGTTGGTGCAGCCTTCGTTGACGACCAGCACGATGTCGTCGACGAGTTCGTCCGGGACGTCGGCGGCCCTGAGCCAGTCGGCCAACCGGTGCCGGATGCTGGACAATTCGTCTGCGATGGCATGTGTTTCGATCCGCAGCGGCGCCTGCTGGTGCCGGTAGATCACCATCGCCACATCGTCGTCGTATCCCGTCGCCGGGGCCAGTTCACTAAGCACCGCGTCGGCGACGGTGTCCAGCGGTTAACGTCCTGGTCTCCACCAAAACCTCTGCGGCGCGGGTTATTCCGTCGTCCAACGACTCGTGCTTGCGTTCACCAATCCGTCGGTGAAGACCATCAGTGTCGAGCCGGAGGGCAGCCGGCGCGAGATCTGCGGGCGAGGTTCGTCGCGCAGCACCGCGAGCGGCACCGACCGGGCATCGGTCAGCACCGTGATGCCCGCGGGTCCGGCCAGCACGGCGGGCATGTGACCGGCGTTGCTGTACTCCAAGACGCCGGATTCGGTATCCAGGATCGCCAGGAAAACGGTGGTGCAGTAGGCATTCGGAATGAGCGACGCCGCCAGGTCGAGTTGCTCGAGCACCGCCGCGGGCCCGGCGCCGTTGATCAGTAGCGCGCGCGCCGAGCTGCGCAACTGGCCCATGATCGCGGCCGCCGGCAGGCCCCGGCCCACGCAGTCGCCGACGACGATGCCGATGCGGTGCTCGCCGATCGACAGCACGTCGTACCAGTCGCCGCCGATCTCCAGCGGCGGGACGGCCGGTTCGTAGCGCATCGCGAACCCCGGCGGCGGCTCGATGGGCGGCAGCATCGCGCGCTGCAGCGTCAACGATGTCTCGCGGGCGCTCTCGAACTGGCGCACATGCTGCATGGCCAGACTCAGGTGACCGATCAGCACCGTGACCAGCAGCCGATCCTCCGCGCTGACCCAGCGCGGTGCGTTGAGCTCCAGCCACAAGGCGAGGTCCCCGGTGCCCGAAAGCACGGCGACCAGGCCCTGCGCCTTGCCGGGCTTGTTCGGTCGCTCAATGGTTTTGGCCGTCAGCGGCAGCTGCTGGCGGGCGTCCTGAAAGGTGTCGCGCAACCACGGGTCCAGTCCGCGCCACGTCGTCTCCGCGGGTTCGCCCGCCACCTGAACGGTCGGTTCGCCGTCGCCACCCGGCCAGGTCACGGCGATCACGCGCTGCACGCCGATCGCCGTTCGGCACTCATCGAGGGTGATCGCCAGCAACTCGGCGACGCTCTTGGCTACCGCGACGGCGGTGGCCAGGCGCAGCACCGCGCTCTCCCGCGCGGCGAAGGCCCGTTCCGCGGTGACGTCGCGAATCGTCCCCACGAAGGCCGCTTGGCCGCTATCGGTGTCCTTGACGGCATTGATGCTCACCATCACCCAAGCCAGATGCCCGTCTCGATGCCGAATCGGTGTCTCGTACTCGGTGCCGCCCTCGCTACGGACGCGCGATTGGTTCTCTCTCGCGGCCTTCTTGTCGACCAGCCACGGGTGCGGCCACCGGTAGGGCAAACCCTCGGTGGGGTAGCCGAGGATGTCGATGAAGGCGTTGTTCATCTCGATGATCGAGCCCTCGTGATCGGCGACGAAGAAGCCTTCCTGCAACGAATTCACCAGGGCGGTACGGAATTTGTCGCGGTCTTCGAGTCCGTCGGCGCGGGCACGCTGCTCGGCGTAGCGCTTGGTGCCGTCCAGGAACCCGCGCGTCGCGACGTCGAGCGGGGCCAGCGTCTGCAGCAGGAATTCCAGTGCGATCGGTGCGTCGATCTGGATGTCCTTGGACAGTTCGAGGACCAGCCGGACGTGGTTCTCGATGATGTCGAGCATGCTGATTTGTTCTCGCAACGCCCGGCGGCCGAGCTCGTGAGCGACGTCGAGGATGTGATCGTCGCGCCCGTCCAGATAGGTTCGCAGCGCGGCCGTGTATTCAGCGTGAAATTCGTGTGCATCGGTCATGTCAGGGCCCCCCGGTGACGCGCGGCGAGCACCATGGCGTCGTCGGTTTCCTTCGCATGTTTACCCAGAATGTGGTCGGCGATCACCACGGCCGACGCGGCGAAGTCGATGTGGTCCAGGTGGTCCTCGGCGATGCCGTCGCTGGCCAGCACGATCAAGTCGCCGATCCGCAGTGAAACCACCTGGGCGGGCCTGATCTCCGGGATGCGATAGCCGACGATGCCGGCGGCGAGGCGCGCGCTGGACCGGATGTGCACGCCGGTCACATCCTTGGAGACGAGGTGGGCGCTGACGTTTCCCACCCCGGTCCAGGTGAGCGTCTTGGCCGCGTAATCCACCCGCGCCAGGGTCATCGCGACTCCCCGGGTTCCGCCCAACACGCGGTGGCAGAGCTGGATCAAGACCTCGAGCCGCTCGCCGGAAGCCCGCTGGACGGCATCGACGGCGCGCATCGCGGCGGTCGCGGCGGCGGGACCATGACCGAGGCCGTCGATCACCCCGAACAAGGCGGCGCCGTCGTCCACGGCGATCGCGATCTTTCGATCGCCGCTGGTGTTCTCGCCGGGTAGTGGGCGCCCCGCGTTCGCCCACTCGATCGGTCCCAGTCGTCCGTTTTCACGCACGGCCGGGAACCCACTTCCACATTTCGATGACCGTGCCCTTGCCGAGTGCGGACTCCACGACCAGCCGGTCCATCAAACGGCGCGACCCCGGCAGGCCCATGCCCAGGCCGCGACCGGTCGAGTACCCGTCCTCCATCGCCCGCTCGATATCGGCGATGCCAGGACCGTCATCTTCGGCGCGCACCACCAACGCCTGGCGGCCGTCACGCTCGGCCACCCAGACCCGCACGGCGCCGCGTCCCGCGTAGCTGGTGATGTTGCGGGCGATCTCGGAGATCGCCGTCGAGATCATGGTGACGTCGGTCAGCGAGAATCCGAGGTCTAGGGCGAGCTGGTGTCCGGCCTTGCGGGCTTCGACGATGTCGTCGGGATTATTGATGTTGACGACAATGTCACACGACACCGTCGCGCCCGATCGTCGGTTTGCCCACTCCCCGTTGGCGATTCAGCAGCGCAAGGCCCTCTTCGAGGTCCAGGGCGGTGTTCATGTCGTCGAAGGTCAGACCCAGTTGAACCATCGCAAAGGCCACTTCCGGCTGTAGGCCCACGATCACGGTGTCGGCGCCGCGCAGCCGGGTCATGTGCGCGATCGTCCGCAGCGACCGGGCGGCGAACGAATCCATCACGTCGATCGCGGTGACGTCGACGATGATGCCCTGCGCGCGGAATTGACTGACCCGCTCCATCAGGTCGTACCGCAGTCGTTCAGCGTCGGAGTCGGAGAGGGCGGCCTGCACCGAGGCGATGAGGATCGAGCCCTGCTTCAGGATGGGTACTGGCATGCGGTGCCCGTGTCAGTTGCGCTCACCCTGGCTGCTCGCCGGTGCGTGTGACTTCGTAGCCGAGCAGCCGCTCGGCTTCTTCGATACCACCCTGCAGGTCACCGACGGCGTTCATCTTCGACAGATCCAGGCCGATCGTCACCAGCGTCAGGGCGATCTCCGAGGACAGGCCGGTGATGATCACGCTCGCGCCCATCAGGCCGGACGCATCGACGGTCTGCACCAGGTGGTTGGCCACGGTGGAGTCGATGGTCGGCACACCGGTGATGTCGATGACGACGACCTTCGCGCGGTTGGCGCGGATGGCACGCAGCAGCTGCTCGGTGACCTGACGGGCGCGCTGACTGTCCAGCACACCGATGATCGGCAGAATCAGCAGCTGCTCGCGCACCTGCAGCACCGGCGTGGACAGCTCGCGGATCGCCTCCTGCTGCTGGCGGATGATGCGCTCGCGTTCCTGGACGAAGGACACGCCCACGGTGTTGGCGATGCGGTTGGCGGCCGGCTCGTAGGCGTCCAGGACCCGGTTCAGCATCTCGAACTCGGCTTGATACTTCTCGAAGAGAGAGCGAGCGAGCACGTCACGCAGCAGCAGCACGATGCCGAGCACCTCGTCGGTTTCCACCCCTCGGGGGATGATGCGCTCGGACAGGTCGCGGGCGTAGGCCTGCAGCGCCTCGACGCTACCGGTCTCGAGCACCTCGACGTAGTTGTCGTAGACGGCGGTCGCCTCGGAGAAGAGTTCCTCCGGAGTCATCGCGGTCAGCAATTCGGCCTCGGTGATTCTTCGGGCCCATTCCTCGCGCAGAACGGTGCGATTTTGCCTCAGGTGCTGCACTAACTGCGGAAGCAGACCTTCGCTGGAAACGCTGGCAGTGGTGGTGCTGGTGCTGCTGGAATCTGACATCTGGCCTCCCGGGTGCCGCGTCGCGCTCCGCAGTGCGCAGGTTCTATGGGGAGACTAGCCTGATTGGACGCGGGGCAGGTGTTGAGGTCTTCTTCTTCTCGCAGTTCGCAAGGCAGGTTAGGCTTGCACCACACTTAAGGCCCCGGACAAAGGATCGCCATTGTCAGCTCCTGATTCGATTACCACGTTGGTTGCGGACCACGATGGGGTGTCCGTGGTCAGTGTCAGCGGTGAAATCGATTTGGTCACCGCCCCGGCCCTGGAACAAGCCATCGGTGCGGTCGTCGCGGAAGGGCCGACGGCGCTGGTCATCGACCTGTCCGCGGTGGAGTTCCTCGGCTCGGTCGGGCTGAAGATCCTGGCGGCGACCTACGAGAAGCTCGGCAAGTCGGCGGAGTTCGGGGTGGTCGCGCGTGGTCCGGCGACCAGACGCCCGATTCACCTGACCGGCCTGGACAAGACATTCCCGCTGTACCCGACTCTGGACGACGCGTTGACCGGCGTGCGAGACGGCAAGCTCAACCGCTGACGCCACCGCACCGCCGCACATGGATGTCGACCACCCGGAAGACGACCAGCGGTGGGATCGCACTAAGCGCGGCGAAACTGACACCGAGCGGCTGGACCGCAATTGGAACAGCCTGTTGCAGGAATTGCGCGTGGTGCAGACCGGCGTGCAACTACTCACCGGGTTCCTTCTGACGCTTCCGTTCCAGCAGCGGTTCGACGTGCTCGATCGACAGATGCGCGTCGCCTATCTGGCGACGGTGGGATTTTCGGTGGGCGCAACTGTGCTGCTGATAGCCCCGGTCGGCATTCATCGGCTGTTGTTCCGGCGGCATCGCCTGCAGGTGCTGGTATCGGCCGCGCACCGGTGCGCCTACGCCGGGCTGGCTCTGCTCGGACTGGCGCTGACCGGGGTGACGGTCATCATTTTCGTCGCGGTCGCCGGTACCGCCGCGGGACTGATTGCCGGAGCATGTGCGCTCACGCTCTTCACCTGCTTTTGGTGGTTGCTTCCGCTGTCGCTGCGCACCCACGGTAGGTAGCCCGCGTGCCGTTTTGCACGGGCGTTGAACCATACGCAGCCGCTCAACGTGAATGGTGTTAATCCGCAACACGATTCGCGAGGAGTTGGGATGGGTTATCCGGTTGATCAAGCACGGACCGCGCGTGCGCATGCTGGCGAAACGCCGAAAATCACCGGCGGTTTGGTCGCGGTCGCCTTCGCGGCGGTTTCCTTGGGTGCCGAGCTGTACGAATTGACGTTTGGCGACGTACGCATCGGCTTGGTAGCGGCAATTTTCGCCACCGTCTCGAGCGTTGCGGGCCTGGGCTGGCTGAACGATGGCCCGCGTCGTGTCCGCGGGGCGCAACCGCAGCTCGTGGCCCGGGGCCCGAACGCCCCGGCGCCGTGGCCGAGGCGCTGATCGCGTTCGCTCGTTATCCGAAAAGGGGAATTTTCGTTCCTGCAATTTTCTTATGTTTGACACGGTGTGGGGCGCAGTCGAACGGGGTACCGCCAGTGCCAACGGGGGAGTACATCGGACGTGCGTCATCCCGCCATCCTGCGAGGAAGGTATGCCCATGAAAACCGCAAGCGATTACGACGCACGTCGCGTGACCGAAGCCGACAATCAGGAACCCGCCGAGCTGCGCCAGCTGGAGTCGGGGTCGTCCACGGCGGTTGTCGACGAGGATCCCAACGATGTGCACTTCTTCGAGCTGCCCGGCGCGGATCTGTCCGGCGAGGAACTGGCGGTGACGGTGATTCCGCAGCGGTCTGACGAATTCACCTGCTCGAGTTGTTTCCTGGTTCAGCACCGACACCGGATGCTGCTGTCCAGCTCGGGGCGTCCCGTTTGCACCGATTGCGCGTAGTGCGTCGGGAAATAGACTCGAAGGATGCACGGCGTTTTAGTTTTTGACGGCCGGTGCGGGGTCTGCACTCGGGCGGTCAACGCGCTGGTCCGGTGGGATCGGACGGGCATGCTGCGCATCGAACCCATGCAGAAACCCGGGATGGCCGACCGGCTCGGCGTTACCGACGAACGAATGCTCGAATCCGCATGGTGGGTGGATTCTTCCGGCGCGATCTTGGCCGGGGCACATGCGATGAACGCGGCCCTGTCCGTGGCGCTGGGCACCCGCGTCCCGCTGTGGATCTATCGGATCCCCGGCGTTGGCGCCCTGCAGAACGCCATCTACCACTGGGTTTCGGCGCACCGCTACCGCTTTCGCGGTGCCACGCCACTGTGCGAGGCCGAACCGGAGCGTTGCGCTTAGCCGTCGGCGTGAAACGATTTGTGGCCGTTCATTTTTAGCTGCGGAACTAAGCCTGCGCCCATTCCCGCCTACATAGGCGACACTGCCGGATAGCCGTCGACCATTCCGGCTCGTCCGGCACGGGCTGGCGAACCAGATGAGTGGACGTGTCGCCGCAGCCGGGGCAGGTGCAGGTCGCGAGGTATGGCTCGACGGGCTGCCCGTTCATCAGGTGCAGGTTCTCCGTCCGCGAGAACGGCACGATCGACAGCCGCTCCGGGCAGGGGCCGATTCTCGGAGTGTCGAACCACAAGAGGCCACAGATCACCATGGCGACGGCCCCGAAGATGGCCACGATCACCAGCGGAATGTTCCAGGGCCAGTTCGGTGGAATCGGGGTGAACGCGAGAAACAGCATCGTGGCGGAGATCAGGAAACTGATCATCGTGCCGGCTTTGGCGAATCGGTAGCCGCCTACCTGCAGCGCCTCCCATACGTCGATTTCCTGCTGGCGTTGGGCGATCGCTAAAAGCGTTGGATGGCAGGGGAATTCGTTGTCTGGTCGAAGATCGCGAAGGCTGGTCCGGCGCAGCCGCATCTCCCGCTGCTCGGAGATCGGCCTGACGAACGCCATGCGCGACAAGTCTAGTGCGGAATGCCCGGCGCGGCGAGGCGACGACGCAGCGCAGGCCGCCAGCCACACGCGGGCGATAGGCTTTTGACGTCACGCCGAATAATATGCGATATGATCGTCCGTATACTAACGCACGGCCTGGAAAGAGTGGACGCCAGGCCGTGCCGTGTCGTCAACGTCGCCGAACTACCACGACATACATAGTCGATCGACGCGAAAGTCCTTCCATGGGACGGACTTACGGTCGGACGCTGTGTTGGCTCAGCTCTCACCCGGCTCGTTCTCGTCTCGGTAGACGTGTGGCGTAGCTCATTGGAAATCTCTTCGACAAGCTTGCCGCGACTGGGTACCATTCCTGGTGGCAACGATAATCATTGTCAATGATCGTGAGTTCTGGTGCGCTGCCCGTCTTTTCGGTATCGGGGCACGGGGACACCCAACAATCGGATCGACCCGGAAGGCCTTTTCGGCAGCCGGTGCGAAGACTCGCGCCGGCCGCAAACCGAAGAGGTCGAAGACGCATGCCAACGACAACAAGTACGGAGTCCGTCGATGAAACCAAACACCCATTTCGGCTCTCGCACCGTGGTCTGTCAAGGCCCCGTTGTGAATTCGCGCGCGGCCAGCAAGGCTGCCAACGCCACCACTATCTGGTAGCGGCGATCGAGCCATGCTGGATTTTGCGGCGCTGCCGCCGGAAGTTAATTCGGCCAGAATGTACTCTGGCCCTGGATCAGGCCCTTTGTTGGCGGCTGCGGCTGCGTGGAACGCGCTGGCAGCCGAAATGCGTTCCGCAGCAATTGATTATGAGTCTGTGATCAGACAGCTAACCACTGCGACCTGGTACGGCCCATCGTCGGCGTCGATGTTGGCCGCAGCTGAGCCTTATTTGGCTTGGCTGCGGACCACTGCGGCTCAGGCCGAGCAGACCGGCGCGCAAGCCATTGCGGCCGCGACGGCTTTTGAGGCGGCGTATGCGATGACGGTGCCGCCTTCGATCGTGGCGGCCAACCGCACTCTGCTCGTCAATTTGTTAGCCACCAACATTTTTGGGCAGAACACCCCGGCGATAGCGGCGACCGAGGCCGACTACATGGAGATGTGGGCGCAGGATGCTGGGGCGATGACTGGTTACGCTACCGCGTCGAACTCGGCGGTACGAATGACGCCATTCACCTCGCCGCGGACCAACACCGCCCCTGATGGGGCGGCGGCGCAAGCCCAGGCGGTCAATCAGGCGGCCGACTTGGCGGCGGCAAATGCGCAGTCGTTGGTGTCGGCGGACGAGTCAGTAACCGACTCCACGCTGCCGGCCAAATCGTGGCTCGACTACCTGAGAGGTTTGTTGGACGGGTCGAATGACACGGCGCTTGGGGAATTCCTGGGAAGCAATTTCTTCTCCAACATGGTGCTGGCCGGGTCGATTGCTGGTGGTCCGTTCAACCCGCAAACCATCCTGGGCACGGCGGTGGGGGCGATGGGGGCGAGCGCCACGACGCTGTCGGGTCTAGAAGACTTCGCGCTTGGCGCAGAAGGCGCCGCGACTGCGGCGTTGGCCTCCAACACGATCCCGTCAGGGGCGATCGGCAATGCGCACCTGGTCGGGTCGATGTCGGTGCCACAGAACTGGGCGTCGGCGGTCAACATCACCCCAGGTCAAGCGGCGGCGCCAGTCAGTGGTCTTAGTGACATCGGCACATCCGGGACTTCGGCAGCGGGGGGGCCTGGCGGTGTGGCGGGGCCGTTGGGTGGGACTGGCAAACGGTTACGCCGCGCTATCCCCCGTTATGGGATCCGCCCCGTTGTGATGCCACGTCCACCGGCCGCCGGTTAAGAGAATCAGGAGAAGATGTCATGCTCAACTTTGGGTCGTTGCCGCCAGAAGTCAACTCGGCCAGGATGTATGCCGGGCCCGGATCGGGTTCAATGGTGGTCGCCGCGGCGGCATGGAATGCTATGGCTGTCGAATTACATTCGGCAGCAACAGATTACAAATCAGTGATCAAATCGTTGGTTGGCGAGGGGTGGCTAGGTCCGGCATCGGCGAAAATGGCCGCGGCGGTCCAGCCGTATGTTGCGTGGCTGGACATCACCGCGGCTGCAGCCGAACAAGCCGGCGCACAGGCCAATGCGGCTGCAGCCGCCTACGAGGCGGCATTTGCCGCGACGGTGCCCCCGCAGGTCGTGGCTGCGAATCGCATGCTGCGGGCAAATTTGGTGGCATGCAACATCTTAGGCCAGAACACCGGCGCGATCGCGGCCGCCGAGGCTTACTACGGTGAGATGTGGGCACAAGACGCCTCGGCGATGAGCAGCTACAGCACCGCCTCGCGCGCAGCCAGTGAGATGGCGCCATTCAGCCACCCGCAGTCCGACACCACCACGGACGCATCGGCCGTGCAGGCCCGCGCCGTCGACGACGCCGCGGCCGCCACAAAGGCGACCAGCATCTGGGATTGGATTGGTCTTTCGCCCGATTCGAAACATTCCAGGACCGGACTTGCCGGCATCATGAACTTCTTCAGCAATTCGAATCCGAACCTGGTCGGTGCTTTTCTCAACAACGCCTCGGTCTCGAATCTGTCTAACGCCTTCAGCAGCAACGGGATTATGAATCCGACGTCATTCATCGATTCACAGATTACGATCAACGGACTGAGCGCAGTGGGCGAAAGCACGGAGGGGCTGGAGGAGCTGGCCGCTGGGTTGGGTGGTTTTCCTGCGCTGGAGTCCGCGGTCAGCGTGCCCGGCGCCGCGGCGACCGCGGGCCTTGGACAAGCCAGCCTGGTTGGGACCCTCTCGGTGCCGCCGGCCTGGGTCGGTAGCGGGGCAACCGCGTCCACCGTCGCGGCAACGACTCAGATCGGGGCGGGGGCGTATCACGGCTTTGGCGCCGCGACCCCGATGGTGATGGAAGAGGCCGGGGCAGCGGGGATGCCCGGAGTTCCGCTGGCGGGCATTCCCGGCTCGCATGAGGACGAGTTCGCGGACCCGATCTACGGATTCCGCCCACGCGTGATGGGGCGCCCACCCGCCGCCGGCTAATCGACCTACGAATGCCCGACCATCGCTGAACTCTCGTAGCAAACGTCGCCAAACGCCGCGAAATGCTCGGTAAGGATGGCCTTATTCAGAGTATAGATGCAGCTAGAAGCGATTTCTCAGCGTCGGCTCAGCGGTGAATATGTAGCGTCTGGCGCTGTGAGCAACACCGGAGCGCGCTGTTCGCGGGCGACGAATTTCGCTCGCCTGGGGGCTTTGTCAAGCGCCGAGGGGAAATGATGCTGGATTTTGCGGCGTTACCGCCGGAAGTCAATTCGGCCAGAATGTATTCCGGCCCTGGTTCGGGGCCGTTGTTGGCCGCGGCCGCGGCGTGGAACGTGTCGGCGGCCGAGATGCGTTACGCAGCAATGGCTTACGATTCCGTGGTTGGGGAGTTGGTCAGCACCGGCTGGTACGGCCCGTCGTCGGTGTCGATGCTGGCCGCGGCGGCATCATATTTATCGTGGCTGAACACCACTGCCGCCCAAGCTGAGCAGACCGGTTCGCAGGCCAACGCGGCGGCGATGGCATTTGAGGCCGCATTTGCGATGACGGTGCCTCCGCCGGTGGTGGCGGCCAATCGCAGTTTGTTGGCGAATCTGGTGGCTACCAATATTTTCGGTCAGAACACGCCGGCGATTGCGGCCACCGAGGCCCAGTACATGGAGATGTGGGCGCAGGATGCCGGGGCGATGAACGGCTATGCGGTCGCCTCGAATTCTGCGGCCCGGGTCACGCCGTTCACCTCGCCGCAGACGAGCACCACCCCGGATGGGGTGGCTGGGCAAAATGAGGCGGTCGCCCAGGCGGCCAACTCGGCGGCCGGGAATGCACAGTCGTTGTTGTCGGCTAACGCCTTGTCGGCGAATGACATTGGCGCCGATCCTCTTGCCGCAGCCGCGCCCCAAGGACCGGTGACCGACTACCTGACGGGCCTGCTGGACGGGTCGAATAACACGGCGCTGGGCAGCTTCTTGGGAAGCACCTTCCTCAGCAGTTCCGTGATCACCGGGTCGATCGGCGGAGGCCCCTTCAATCCGCAGACCATCCTGGCAACGGCGGTGGGCGCGATGGGCACCAGCTCCACCGTCATGTCCGGTCTCGAGGACTTCGGCTTCGGCGCGGAAGGTGCGGGGACGGCCGCCCTGGCTTCGGGCACCGCGCCGTCGGCGGGCCTCGCCGGCGCATCGGCTGGGATGGGCAACGCCCAGCTGGTGGGTTCGATGTCGGTGCCGCCGAGTTGGAGTAACGCGGCAGCGATCCGCCCAGCGCAATCGGCGATGCCGGTCAGTGGTCTCAGCGACATCGGTTCGTCTGGCGCGCCCGCGGCCGGCGGGCCCGGAGGCGTGGCCGGGCCGCTGGGCGGTACCGGACGCAGGCTGCGCCGCGCGATCCCGCGATACGGCATTCGTCCCGTCGTCATGCCACGTCCACCAGCCGCCGGATAGGAAACTGCAGGAGAAATGTCATGCTGAACTTTGGGGCATTACCGCCCGAGGTCAACTCGGCCAAGATGTATGCCGGCGCTGGGTCGGGACCGTTGCTGGCCGCTGCGGCCGCCTGGAACGCCATGGCCGCCGAATTACGTTCGACAGCAACCAGTTACGAGGCCGTGATCAACTCGCTCGTCAGAGAGGACTGGCTGGGCCACGCTGCCCAACGGATGGCGTCCGCCGCCGCGCCCTACATCGAGTGGCTCGACACCACCGCTGCCCAGGCTGAACAAGCCGGTGCGCAGGCGAATGCCGCCGCGGCCGCCTACGAGGCCGCGTACACCGCGACAGTGCCCCCGCCACTCGTCGCGGCCAACCGCACCCAATTGGCGAACCTGTTGGCCAGCAACGTCTTCAGCCAGAACACCGGGGCGATCGCGGCAACCGAGGCGCAATACGGCGAGATGTGGGCCCAAGACGCCTCGGCGATGACCGGCTACACCACCGCCTCGCGCTCGGCCAGCACCATGACGGCATTCAGCGCACCGCAATCCGAGACCACCGCCGACGCAACGGCCCTGCAGGCCGACGCGGTCTCCAATGCCCTGGCCGCCCCGGCGGCCCCTCAGGCCACCAGCATCTGGGACTGGCTTGGTCTGGCGCCCGACTCGAATACCTCCACCACCGGGCTTGCCGGCCTGATGAACATTTTCAGCAATTCGAACCCGAACCTGCTCGGGGCGTTCCTCAATAACGCGTCGATCTCGGGCATCTCCAACGGGTTCACCACCAACGGGATGCTGAACCCGACGACGTTCATCGATTCGATGGTGACGATCAATGGCCTCAGTGCAATAGGGGCGACCACGGATGGGCTGGAGGATCTGGCCGCCGGACTGGCCAGTGCGCCGGCGCTGGCATCCGCGACGACGGCCCTGCCCGCGGCGGCGGCGACGGCGGGTCTGGGCCAGGCGAGCCTGGTCGGGGCGCTGTCGGTGCCACCGGCCTGGGCCGGCGCCGGGGCCTCGGTGTCCACGGTTGCGGCCACGACTCAGCTCGGGGCCGGGGCCTACCACGGCTTCGGCGCCGCCACCCCGATGGTGATGGAAGAGGCTGCGGCAGTGGGCATGCCCGGGGTGCCGCTGGCCGGTATTCCCGGCCCGCACGAGGACGAATTCGCCGATCCGATTTATGGGTTCCGCCCTCGCGTCATCGGGCGCCCACCGGCGGCCGGGTAGCAACAGATGAAAGTCTTACCGCTTCTGGCCGGCGCCGTCGTCCTAGTCGGCACCGCCATTCCGGCACACGCCGACCCCGGCGATGATGCCTTCCTGGCCGCGCTCACCCAGGCAGGCATCAGTTATCAGAACCCCGACAAGGCAATCAAGGCGGCCCAAAAAGTCTGCGACCTGGCCAATTCCGGAACCTCCCAGCTGGACATCGTCCGGGACGTTCGAGACCTCAACCCCGCGTTCACCATGGCCAAAGCCGCCAAATTCACCCACGCGGCCGCTAACGCCTACTGCCCCGAACTGCTCGCCGATGCCAGCCCCGGCAACGGAGATGGCGGGAACCAATAACGACCAGGAGTCAAGCGGTGAAGGTGCTTGTCGTCGTGGATGAGTCGCGGCTGACGGCGGAGCTGACGATGGGTCTGCGTGCCGAAGGATGTCAGGTCACGACGGTAGGCAACGGTTTGGATGCGCTGTGGGAGATCACCGAGAACGATTTTGACGCAATCATTTTGGATGTCTTGCTGTCGGGGTTGAGCGGCTATGAGGTGCTGCGCCGGGTGCGTGCGGCCGAGGTGTGGACACCGGTGCTGATACTTGCCGGCAAGGATGGCGATTGTGTGCAGGTGGCCGCGTTCGACCTGGGTGCCGATGATTTTGTGGCCAAACCGTTCTCGTTGATCGTGCTCGTCGCACGCCTGCGGGCGTTGGTCCGTCGCGGCGCGCCGCAACGGCCGGTCGTGTTGACCGCGGGCACCTTGTCGTTGGATCCGGCGCGGCGCATCGTGCGTCGCAACGGCGAACCGATCACCTTGACGCCGCGCGAGTACGCAGTGTTGCACTACCTGATGCGCAATAAGGGCGTCGTGGTGAGTAAGACCGACATCTTGCACAACGTCTGGGATCCACACTTCTCCGGGGACCATAACCTGGTCGAGGTCTACGTGTCGTACGTGCGGCGCAAGATCGATTTCCCGTTCGGCACCAACACAATTGAGACGGTGCGCGGGGTCGGCTACCGGCTGCACGCCGAAGACGACGTCGGCGTCGCCGCGAGCAGCGGGAGCCAATAGTCAGCTGCCACCCGAACTCGTTTCACGCGACGCCTCGTCGGGCTGCGGCGTCTCGGCGTCGTGCTCCGCGCCGGGATGCCGGCCCGGCCGCTGCGGCAGAACGATGAGCAGCACGATGATGACGACGGCGAGCACCGCCGACGCCAGCGGGCGGCTCAGGTTCAGCCCGCCGTGCTCGACCGGCTTGTCCAGGAAATCGCCGACGGTCGCGCCGAGCGGCCGGGTCAGGATGAAGGCCAGCCAGAACAGCGTGACGCGCGAGATGCTCGTCCAGTAATACAGTGCAGCGACCGCAATCAGCGCAACGCCGAACACCAGCGCGCCGCCCTCGTACCCGAGGCCGCCGTCGTCGGCGAGCCAATCGCCGAGGGCGGTGCCCAGCGTCTGCGAAAAGGTGATGGTGGCCCAGTAGAACGCTTCGACTTTCGGAGTCGAGACGGTATTCACCGACACCGATCCCTGGGACCAATGCCAGAGCCCAAGCGTGGCCACGAGGAAGAACAGCAGCAGCAGCGAGCCACCGGCGTAGCCGATCCCGAGCGAGCGGTCGGTGAAGTCGGCCAGCACCGTGCCGAAGGTCGTCGAGGCGACAATTGTGAGCCAGTACAGCGTTGCGTGAAAGCGCTTGGCCAGAATCTGCGCGGCGACCAGGGCGATCAGGGTGCCGCCGAACAGCGCCACCCCCGCCAGGTATCCCCAATCCAGCGTCATCGTGACGGTGTCGCCGCCCGTCTCGCCGAGCGTCGTCGCCAACACCTTGATGACCCAAAAGCCCAGGGTTACCGCCGGTACCTTGCTCAACGCATGTTTCGTCATCTCGCTCATGGGTGATCACCTGTCGATATGCGGACCGCGTCTGACACCACGCGCCGGCGTCTGCCGGTGCTGTCTCCATCCTCGCGAAGCCGCGTTGAGAGGACGCTGAGAATGCCGGCCTAAGCGTTTTCTCAGCGTTCCCATGCGACCGTGACGAACAGGCGCAAGATGGTCGCCAGGGGTCTACCGGACTCGCGACGATGAAGAAGGGATCAAGCGGGTGAAGGTGCTGGTCGTCGAGGACGAGCCGCGGCTGGCCGCGACGCTGACGATGGGCTTGCGCGCCGAGGGATGTGTGGTCGCGACCGCCGACAACGGTTTGGATGGGTTATGGGAGGCCACCGAGAACCGTTTCGACGCAATCATTTTGGACATCATGCTGCCAGGGTTGAGTGGCTACGAGGTGCTGCGGCGCATGCGCGCGGCCGAGGTGTGGACACCGGTGTTGATGCTCACCGCCAAAGATGGCGACTATGAGCAAGCGGACGCGTTCGACTTGGGCGCCGACGACTATCTGACCAAGCCGTTTTCGTTCATCGTGCTGATCGCGCGGCTGCGGGCGTTGGTTCGACGCGGCGCTCCCGAGCGGCCGGTCGTGTTGACCGCGGGCACCTTGTCGTTGGATCCGGCGCGGCGCATCGTGCGTCGCAACGGCGAACCGATCACCTTGACGCCGCGCGAGTACGCAGTGTTGCACTACCTGATGCGCAATAAGGGCGTCGTGGTGAGTAAGACCGACATCTTGCACAACGTCTGGGATCCACACTTTTCCGGGGACGACAACCTGGTCGAGGTCTACGTCTTCTATGTGCGGCGCAAGATCGATTTCCCGTTCAGCACCAACACAATTGAGACAGTGCGTGGAGTCGGCTACCGGCTGCACGCCGAGGACGACGCCGACGTCGGCGCGACCAAGGGGAGCTGAACCACCACCGCGGTACCGCCGCCGGGGCGGTCGTCGACGCGCACGCTACCGCCGTGCGCGGCCACGATTTCGAACACGATGGCCAGTCCCAGCCCGGTGCCGCCGCCGCTGCGGGCGCGGTCGGTGTCCAGCCGTACGAACCTCTCGAACACTCGCAGCCGGTCGGCCGGTGCGATACCGGGACCGTCATCGGCGACGGTCAGGCAGGCTTGACCATCTTCGGACCGCACCGACACCTCCACCCGCGACGCCGCGTGGCGCGCCGCGTTGTCGAGAAGGTTGCGCAGCACCCGCGCCAGCGCACTCGAGTCGCCTAACAGCCGTGTCGGAGCGAGTTCGGCCTGCACGTCCAGCGCGGTTTCGCGCCGTAGCCGGGCGACCTCGGTGCCGGCCAGATCGTCGACGTCGGTGTCGGTGCGGCGCAGCGCCAATCCTCGTTCGTCGGCGCGGGCCAACAGCAACAGGTCTTCGACCAGTGTTTGCATCCGATGCGCTTCGGGCAACAGCGTGTCGGCGGCGAGCCGATCGTCGAGCAGCTCGGGGTGGGCGATGCCGACTTCGAGCGCCGAGATCACCGTGGACAGCGGGCTGCGCAGTTCGTGGGACGCATCGGCGATGAAGCGGCGTTGGGCGGCTTGGCTCGATTCCAGCCGGGACAGCATCTCGTTCATTGTCGTTGCCAGCGTGAAGATTTCGTCACGCTGCGGCGGCACCGGCACCCGCTCGGCGAGATCGGAGGCACTGATGTCGGCAACCCGGGAGCGAATCGCGTCCACCGAACGCAGTGACCGTCGCACCAGCGCGTAGGTGGCCAGGCCCGCCGTCGCGATCACCAGCGGAGCGGCCGCGGCCAGGCCGATCGCCACGGTCAATACCGTGGATTCCACGTCCTCGGTGCCCGCCGCGACGAGTAACAGGTAACGTCCCGTCGGCGTCTCGAGCGCCTGCGCCGATACCCGGACGTCGTGCATCCGCACCGCGGCGCCCGTGATCCCGAACTGGGGTGTACTTCTGATCGCGTCGAGCGCCAGCATCGGCGGCTCGGGTGTGAGACTCGACGAGGCCACCGGACGCCCGGCCCCGTCGAGAATCTGAACGGCGACGATGCGTTGGTCGGTGGCCAGCAGCGGCGGATCGATGTCAGGGGTGGTCACCGACTGCAGCACCTTGGTGATGTCGCGAAGGCGACTCGCCGCCGCGTCGTCGGCGGCCGAGATCAACGCGAAGTACAACACCAAGAGCAGAATCGCCCCGGCCAGGGTCAGCGCCACGAGAATGACCGTCGCCGACACCAACGCCGAGCGAGCGGAGATGCCCCACGTTCGTGGGTGCAGCAGCGCCGGCGTGCGGCCTGAATGTGCCATCAGCACGGACGCTACTACCGGAGCGCCGTCAGCAATGCGGTCAGCTGCTGTGTCTCGGTGGCCGGGTCGGGGGTGCGGGCCCGCAGGGCCGCCAGCACGCCGTCGATCTGCTTGTCGAGGGTGCGCCAGGCGGTTTGGTCCATCGGCTTGAGCTTCGACTCGTCGTCATCCCAGGCGGTTTCCAGGTCGGTGATCCGGGCCTTGGCGCCCGCCTGATCGCCGCCCTGCACCTTGGACAGCGTCTCCTGGGTGATGGACCGGAATTTGGCAACCTCGGCCGGCGGGAAGGTCGCGACCCCGGGCGCGGCCGGCGCGGTGCTCGTGGTGACGGAGTCCGCTTCCTCGTCGCTTTCCACGGCGCCGGAATAACCGTGGCCGCCCCAGATCAGCACCGCACCGGTGATAACCGCCACCACCGCGTAGTAGCCCAGCATCAGCCGCTCGCGCATCGGGGTCGTGCTGACTGTCGTTGCGCGGGTGGGGCGTTCGTCGCCGATGACGTCGCTGCGGCTGACCATCAGGTACCCGACCGTCGCGAGGATCGCTGCCAAGAAGAGGGCGCTGGTGATGGCGGTGCCCCAGCCCAGACCGTGGTTGGTCACCGGGGAGGCCAGCCAGTCGCCGAGGTTGGCGCCCAGCGGACGGGTCAGGATGTAGGCCAGCCAGAAGGACAGCACCGGGTTGGCGCCCGCCCGCCAGCCGATCGCAATCGACGCGATCAGGCCCGCGGGTAGCAGCAATGAGGTGCCCGGCCCCCAGCCGGTGAGCTGTAACGTCCAGTCACCGACGGCGGTGCCCAGGGCGAAGGTGACCAGCACCGCCGGCCAGTAGAACAACTCCCGCGGCGTCGTGACGATGCTGTGAATGGACAGGGTGCGCTCCCGCGCATACCAGACCCCGAAGACGACGGCCAGCACCGCCGCGAACACGGCCGTGCTGACCGCGAGCGGTATCTGCAGCTTGTCGGTCAGGAGGTCGGTGTAGAGCGTGCCGGTGATGCTCAGCACGACAACCACGGTCCAGTAGACGATCGGCACGTAGCGGTCGAGGACCAACTGGAAGGCCAGAACCACCCCCAAGCCGACGGTGAAGATCAGCGCCGTCACGCTAAGGCCAAGGCCCACAGTGGTACTGATCCAGTCGGCGAAACTCTCGCCGACCGTCGTGCAGAGGATCTTGATGATCCAGAACCACACCGTGACCTCAGGAACCTTGCTGAGCATCACGCGGGGAGTGCTAACGGCGGGGGAAGGCAGTGTCTGGCTCATGGCGCCCGAAGGTACAGACGGGTCGCTGAGTTGACGCTTAGGAATTGCCAGCCGGTGACGGGCCCCACTATCAAACAAACATGAACTCGTCGAGACCACGGTACGGTGAGGGCTCGACCGAAATGGCTTCCGGTACAAGAAAATAAAAGCATCCGAGCTGCCGTCGCTTGGTCGCGACGAACGGGCCCTCCGGTCAGTCATTGAGGCCGAGCGCCGCATTCTCTGCTTCTGCGGGCCGGGGCCTCGTGTTCTCGGCCGGGCCGGTCGTAGCGCAACCTGCACCACCAGGCCCGCAGCCAGCGCCCAAAACGCTGCGCCGATGCCGGCCAGGCTCACTCCTGATGTGGCGACAACAAACGTGATCGCCGGCGGGGCACGGCCAGCGAGATCCACCGGACCGGACGTGGCCGCTGCCAGCGACGAGCCCAGAGTGCCGAGCAGCCCGAGACCCGCGACCGCGCCGATCACCTCGGCGGGTGCTCCGGCGACGAGCGTGGTCAGCGCGGTGGTCAGCGCGGCCAGCACGAGATAGGCGGCGCCGAAGGCCGTCGCGGCCGGCCACCGCCGTGAGGGATCGCGGTGTGCTTCGGGGGATGCTGGAACCGCCGCACTGATAGCGGCCAGGTTGATCGCGTGCCCGCCGAAGGGCGCGCCGGCCAGCGTGCCGAGCCCGGTGACCGTCATCGACGTCCGCCAGGGCACCTGATAGCCATAGGAGCTCATGATCGCGACGCCAGGAACGTTCTGGGCGGCCATCGTGACGATGTAGAGGGGCAGGGCAACGCCAACGACGGCGGCCCAGCTTAACCGCGGCGTCGTCCAGACCGGGTGTGGGAGCAACGGTCCCGATAGACCAGCGTGGTGAGTGAGTGCAATTACCGTCAGCGTGACCACGAAGGCCGCCGGCACCGCCCATCGTGTGGCGAACCTTGCGAACACCAGCCAGGTCAACACGATTGGTGCGACCTGCCAGGGGTGTGAGGCCAGCCCCCGCGCTGGGGCCAGGCACAGTTGCAGCACGACGCCGGCGAGCATCGCTTGTGCGATCGGTGCCGGGATCGCGGTGATCAGCGCACCCATCCGCGGCCAGGCGCCGGTCAGCACTATCAGGGCACCAGCGAGTAGGAATGCTCCAATGGCGGCTGGCCATCCGCCGTGCACCCCCCCGGTGCTGACCAGCACTGCGGCGCCCGGCGTCGACCAGGCGAGCGTGATCGGAATCCGATGCCGCAGGCTCAGCCACAGCGTGCCCAGCCCAAGGGTGACGCACAGCACCGCCAGCCCCGAAGCGGCCTGCTGCTGCGTGGCACCCACCGCCTGCAGGCCGGCCACAACGACGGCGAACGCGCTCGCGTAGCCCACCAGGGCGATGCTTAGGCCTGCGTGAATCGGCTTGCAGCGTTCCATAAACAGAACTGTAACGCGCATGTTCTGTTTACGGAACCCTGGCTACGGTTAGAGGATGGACGTGTCGGTAGTGGTAGGCGCCCGGGTGCGCGCTGAGCGACAGGCGCGCGGTTTTTCGCTTGCCGCACTGTCGGCGGCGGCGGGCATTGGCAAAGGATCGCTATCGGAGATCGAGAATGGCGCGCGCAGCCCGACGCTGGGGACGCTCTACGCGGTCGCCGGTGCGCTGGGGCTGCCGCTGGCGACACTGCTCGATGGTCGCCGCGGAACGCGCATCGCGGGAGAAGGAATAGTCGTCAGCCTGCTCGACGTCAGCGAAGGTGAGCACGGCACCGTCGAGATCTACCGTCTGCAGCTTGGTGCCGGCGCCCGGCATCGTTCCGCTCCGCACGGGCGTGATGTCGTCGAGCACCTGCTCGTGACTTCGGGCAGGGCGGCCGTCGGGCGCGACGGCGACGAGGTGGAGCTGGCCGCGGGCGCATCAGCCGACTGGGTCAGCGACGCGCCCCACACCTACACCGCGCTCGACGGCGTGCCGGTGGATGCAGTGCTGGTGATTCGCTCACCGCGCCGATCTCAGTCGGGCAAGCGACCCTGACGCGCGGATGTGCTGGACCAACACCCCACGGCCGCAGCAGAACCGAAGGGGAAACGGACTCGGTACTCAAGAGCAAACTGATTCGATCCACTCGACTTGCCCATTGAGAACGTGTTCCTGAGTCGGGGTGGCGGGATTTGAACCCACGGCCTCTTCGTCCCGAACGAAGCGCGCTACCAAGCTGCGCCACACCCCGCTTGAAGCTTCGACAGCCTATCGCACCGGCCCGCCGACTGCCCAAACCGCTGGCTGAGGGCTAGCTCCAGCCGCTGTTGCGCTCGAATTCGACCAGCGCCGCGGCCGGGCCGGCGAGATCGAGCCCCTGCGCGGCGACCCATTCGTCGCTGAAATAGGTGTCGGCGTAGCGGTCGCCGCTGTCGGCGATCAGCGTGACGACCGAGCCGCTGCGGCCCGCGGCGACCATCTCGGCCAGCAGGCCGAAGGCGCCCCACAGGTTGGTTCCCGTCGATGGCCCCACCCGCCGTCCCAGCACGGTGCTGACGTGGCGGGACGCGGCGATCGACGCCGCGTCGGGCACGGCGACCATGCGGTCCACCACGTCGGGCAGAAACGACGGCTCGACCCGCGGTCGCCCGATTCCCTCGATCCGGGACGACGCGGGCATCACCAGGTCGTAGCGCTGTTCGGCGTAGGCGGGAAAGAACGCGGAGTTCTCCGGGTCGACGACACAGAGCCGGGTGGCGTGCCGCCGGTAGCGGATGTAGCGACCGATCGTCGCGCTGGTTCCGCCGGTGCCCGCGCCGACGACGATCCACTCCGGGATCGGGTGCTTCTCGTCGCGCATCTGCGCGAAGATCGACTCGGCGATGTTGTTGTTGCCACGCCAGTCGGTGGCCCGCTCGGCGTTGGTGAACTGGTCCATGTAGTGGCCACCGGTCTCGTCGGCGACGCGCTGCGCCTCGGCGTACACCTCGCTGGAGTTCTGCACGAAATGGCAACGCCCGCCTTGTGATTCGATCAGCGCGACCTTGGATGCGCTGGTGCCCTCCGTCATCACGGCGACGAACGGCAGCCCCAGCAGGGACGCGAAGTACGCCTCGGAGATCGCCGTCGAACCGGACGACGCCTCGACCACCGTGGTGCCCTCGCCGATCCAGCCGTTGCACAGCGCATACAGAAACAGCGAGCGCGCCAGCCGGTGCTTGAGGCTGCCGGTGATATGCGTCGACTCGTCCTTGAGGTACAGCGCGATATCGACATCGGTGGACCACGCCGACGGCAGCGGGTAACGCAACAGGTGCGTGTCGGCGCTGCGACGCGCGTCGGCCTCGATCAGCCGGACCGCATTGTCCGTCCAGCTCCGGGACAGGCTGCGGACTGCGATCTGGGTCTGGTCGTTCAACGCAGCGATGCCGCGGGCTGCGAGCGGCCCAGGTTGCTGCTGGAGTCCCGCCCACCCATCGGGGCGGCGATCAACGTCAGCAGGGTCGCTTCGGGCCGGCAGCAGAACCGCACCGGCGCGAACGGTGAGGTACCCAGCCCCGCCGAGACGTGCAGCTGCATGTTGGCGCCCCAGCGTGACGGCCCCTTGGCCCGGGTTCGATCCAGGCCGCAGTTGGTCACCAGCGCGCCGTAGAACGGCAGGCACAGTTGCCCGCCGTGCGTGTGTCCGGCCATCACCAGCTGGTAGCCGTCGGCGGCGAAGCGATCCAGCACCCGCGGCTCGGGGGAGTGGACGAGTCCCAGCCGCAGATTCGCCGCCGGGCTGGCCGGGCCCGCGATCGTCTCGTAGCGGTCGCGGTCGATGTGCGGGTCGTCCACGCCGGCCGCGGCCAGGTGCAGGCCCGCGACCTCGAACTCGCGGCGAGTGTGGGTGAGGTCAAGCCAGCCGCGCTCGGTGAACGCCGCCCGCAGATCCTGCCAAGGCAGCGGTTCTCCCGTGGCACGGTGCGACGGGTTGGTCACGTAGTTAAGCGGGTTCTTCAGGCGCGGCGCGAAGTAATCGTTGCTGCCGAAGACGAAGACACCCGGGCGCGACAGCAGATCTCCCAGGGCTTGCACGACCGCGGGGACCGCTTTGGGGTGGGCCAGGTTGTCGCCGGTGTTGACGACCAGGTCGGGCTCCCAGCCGGACAGCTCACGCAGCCAGGCCTGCTTGCGGCGCTGATTGGGCAGCATGTGCAGATCGCTGAGATGCAGCACGCGCAGCGGCGTGGAACCCGGCGACAAGACCGGCATCGTTATCTCGCGCAGGACGAAGGCGTTGCGCTCCACGACCGCCGCGTAACCGATGCCGGCGACGGTCGAACCGATCGCCAGAGCGCCGGTGCGGATCAGAGCGGGCAAGACATCAGCCATGCGCGCAGTTTACTGCCGTGCGCCGAATCCGGAACGTCTGTAGCGCCCTTGCGCGCCTACGGAGGCGGCTGTCCGGGCGGTGGCGGTGGTGCCAGCAGCGGAATCGTGATCGGCGGCAGCCCGGGGATTTCGATCACCTGCGAACCGACCGGCAGCGGCACACCGTCCGGCGGCATCGGCGGTGGCGGCGGGATGCCGTTACTGATCTGAATGGTGACGACCGAACCGGGAATCGTGTTGCCCGACGGCGACGTTCCGACCACCTCGCCCAACTTCGCGGTGCTGTTGACCGAATTGGGCTGGTCGGCGACCTGGAAGCCGGCCTCCTTGAGGCGCGAGCGCGCGGCGTCCACATCCATGCCCGCCACACTCGGCACCCGTGAGCCGGGTGAGCCCTCGACGTAGCGCGGATCCGTCGGCGGCAACTTGATGTCGCCGAAGCTCAGGGCGATCGGTTTCATCGCGGTGAACCAGGTTCGCGCGGGCTCGTTACCGCCGTACAAGTCGCCGTCGCCGCAATGGCGCAGCGGGGACGAACACAGGTCCGTCGGCGAGGTGGAGTCGTCATAGATATAGTTCGCGGCCGCGTAGCGACTGGTGAATCCGACGAACCCGGAGGAGCGGTGGGCCTCGGTGGTGCCGGTCTTACCGGACACCGGCAGGTCCCATCCCGCCGCGCCGGCCGAACCGGACGCGGTCCCGCCGCCCGTCGCGTCCTTGCTCATCGCGTTGGCCAGGGTGTTGGCCAGCCCTTCGGGCACCACCTGGTCGCAGGTCTGAGTGGTCACGGCGACTTCATTGCCGTTGCGGTCGATCAGCTTGTCGATCGGGTTCGGCGGGCACCACACGCCGCCGGAGGCCAGCGTGGCCGCGACGTTCGACAGCTCCAGCGCGTTCACCTCGATCGGGCCGAGCGTGAACGACCCGATGTTCTGCCGCTTGACGAAGTCGGCCAGGCTCTCGTTGCTGTCCGGGTTGTAGTCGCGGGCGGTGCCGGGATCGGCGTAGGACCGCAGCCCGAGCTTGACCGCCATGTCCACGGTGCGCGTCACCCCGACCTGTGAGATCAGCTTGGCGAACGCGGTGTTGGGTGAGGTGGCCAACGCATCGGTGACGTTCATCGACCCGCGGTAGTTACCCGCGTTGACCACGCACCAGGTGTCCTTGGGACAGCCCTTGGCGCCACCGCTACCCAGGCCCTTGGACTGGAACCGCGGCGGCACCTCGAGGTTGGCGTTGATGCCCATCCCCATGTCCAGCGCGGCGGCGGTGGTGAAGATCTTGAACACCGACCCCGCGCCGTCGCCGACGAGCGAGAACGGTTGCGGCCGCATGGTTTGGCCGGCATCGACGTCGAGTCCATAGGTCCGGTTGCTGGCCATGGCCATCACCTTGTGCGAATCCTTGCCCGGCCGGATCACGCTCATCACGCTCGAGATTCCGGGCAGGGTCGGACTGGCGAACCTGTCGATGGCGGCCTTCACCGGGTTCTGCACGTCCGGGTCCAGCGTGGTGCGGATCAGGTAGCCGCCCCTGGCCACCTGTTCCTTACTGATACCGGCGCGGGAGAGGTACTCCTGCACGTAGTCACAGAAGAAGGCGCGGTCGCCGGCCGCGATGCAGCCGCGCGGCAGCTCGTTGGGCTGCGGCAATATCCCCAGGGGCGTCGCCTTCGCGGCGCGCAGCGCGTCGGTTTCCTGCGGCAGGTTGTCGATCATCGTGTCGAGGACCAGGTTTCGCCGGGCCAGCGCACCGTCGGGGTTGGTGTAGGGGTTGAGCGTGCTGGTCGACTGCACCATGCCGGCCAGCAGGGCCGCCTGCTGCCAGTTCAGGTCCGCCGCGTTGATCCCGAAGTACGTCTGCGCCGCGTCCTGCACCCCGAACGAGCCGTTACCAAAGGAGACGAGGTTGAGGTAGCGCGTCAGGATCTCCGGCTTGGTGAACGTCTTGTCGAGCGTCAGCGCCATCCGGATCTCGCGCAGCTTGCGCGCGGGGGTGGTTTCGACGGCAGCGCGCTTTTCCGCGTCGGTCTTCGCGGTCACCAAGAGTTGGTAGTTCTTTATGTACTGCTGCTCGATCGTCGAACCACCCCGGGTGTCCACGTCGCCGGACGCGTAGCCCGCCAGCCCGGTGAGCGTGCCCTTCCAGTCCACCCCGTTGTGCTCGGCGAAGCGCTTGTCCTCGATCGAGACGATCGCCAGCTTCATCGTGTTGGCGATCTTGTCCGTGGGCACCTCGAACCGGCGCTGCTCGTAGAGCCACGCGATGGTGTTGCCCTTCGCGTCGACCATCGTCGAGACCGCCGGCACCTGTCCCTCGAGAAGTTGGGCCGAGCCGTTGGCAACCACTTCGGAGGCCCGGTTGGACACCAGTCCTAACCCGCCGGCCATGGGAAACATCAGCGCCGTGGCGACCACACCCGCCAGCAGACAGCAGCCAGCAAGCTTAAGAATCGTGAGAGCTGCCGGGGGGCGGTCTGACATGCGTACTACAGTAACCGGCTGCTGTCGCGCGACGCGCCGACGATCCGCACAGCGAACCCAGAACTCGTGACCTGCGGCTTTGCTGACGATCGGGATGCGAAGTTTTCGTTCGCGTTACATATCAGCTACCCAAAAGGGGTACTCAATCTCATGATTGCGCCTACGCTGAACGACAAGACGGTACGCCCGTCCCAAAAAAAGCGTTATCAGACTGTTGCGCAATTGGCCCCTGACCACCTAACTTATACAGACGGTGAGATTCAGGTAACACCGATCCGCACAGTGTGGCGTGGATCGCATCAACGATCTGCCACCCAAGGAGGGCGGTCGTAAATCGCGACCGGGAGGAAGGGAACAGCTCGTGTCAGGAACACGACCGGCGGCACGCCGTACCAACATTGCCGCGGCACAGGGGGTGCTGCACAGTGTGGATGCTGAAGAACGAATCGCCTGGGTCTCCCAAGCGCTATGCCGGACCACTGACCCCGACGAACTCTTCGTTCGGGGCGCTGCCCAGCGTAAGGCCGCGGTCATTTGCCGGCACTGCCCGGTGATGCAGGAATGCGGAGCCGATGCGCTGGACAACAAGGTCGAGTTCGGCGTTTGGGGCGGCATGACCGAGCGTCAGCGCCGGGCACTGCTCAAGCAGCATCCCGAGGTTGTTTCGTGGTCCGATTTCTTCGACAAGCGCCGGAACCGCGGCGTCAGCTGACGCTTTGACAGCGGGTGCGCCGCAGCGTCGCGGCGCACTGCTACGCCGAAACTCACTATTACAAAACTGTTACAGCGCCCGTTAGATTGGGCGCACGTTCAATAGCGACTCTAGCGCCAACGCGCTTGTGCGAGATGGTAATTCGCAAAAATGGCTGTGCATGTGTCGAATTGAGACGGACCGGCCCAAATTTTGGCGGCCGCTCAGCTTACTGTTTAACAAGCCCGATCGCCCCCTCTGAGCTGGGCGCATAGCCCTCGAACGGGCGTATCTGTTGGCCGCGATCAACGATCCGCAGCGCGGGCTTCACCGACCGCGGTGATCTGATCGGCCAGCGCCCGCAAGGCTTCCAGGTCCGATACGTCGAACGGCAGCGACGGAACCCCCACCACCGGCACATTCGGGTTGGCCCCGGTGAATCGCGACAGCAGCCGGATCTCGCGCTTGGCGGTCAGGCCCCGGTCGGCGTGAATCTCGAGCACGGCCGTCGCCAGCGAAGCGGCATCGGTGTCCGCGTCGGACTTCAGCGACTCGATCCCGTCGATCGCCCGTTCCACCGGTAGCGAGCACAGTAGGGGATGCGTGCGGTTCAAGATCAGCCCGGCCAGCGGCATGCTCTCCTGCGACAGCCGGTCGACGAAGAAGGATGCCTCGCGTAGCGCATCGGGCTCGGCCGCCGACACCACCACGAACTGCGTGCCGCGCCTTTTCAGCAGCGCGTAGGTGCGGTCCGCCTTCTCCCGGAAGCCGCCGAAGGTGGCGTCCAGTGATTGCACGAAGGCCGCGGCGTCGCCCAGCATCTGCGAGCCCAGTACGGTCGAGAGCGCCTTCATCGCCAAACCCATTGCGCCCGTGACTAATTTGCCGATGCCTCGGCCCGGCGCGAGCAGTAGCCGCCACAATCGGCTATCCATGAAGCTGCCCAGGCGTTTCGGTGCGTCCAGGAAGTCCAGCGCATTGCGTGACGGTGGAGTGTCCACCACCACCAGGTCCCAGCGGTCCTCGCTCAGCAGCTGGCCGAGCTTCTCCATCGCCATGTATTCCTGCGTGCCGGCCAGGGACGTGGCGACGGTCTGGTAGAACTGGTTGTCCAGAATCGCTTGCGCCCGAACGTCTCCGGAGTACTGGATCACCATCTCGTCGAACGTGCGGCGCATGTCGAGCATCATCGCGTGCAGCTCGCCGGAGACCTCGGGCGCCAGTGGCACCCGCTGCGGCGTGTTGCCAAGGTCGTTGACTCCCAGCGCCTGTGCCAGCCGTTTGGCCGGGTCGATCGTCAAAACACATACGGTGCGGCCATATTCAGCCGCGCGTAATGCCATCGCCGCCGCGGTGGTCGTCTTGCCGACGCCGCCGGCGCCGCAGCACACCACGACGCGGTTGGCCCGATCGGCCAGGATCGCGGCCATGTCAAGGGTTTTCGGCGTGGTACTCATCGAACTCCCTGCTGTGCAAGCGATTCCGACAGCTCATAGAGGCTGCCAAGGTCAACGCCGTCGGAGATTGCCGGCAGCTCCAGCCGCGGGACCTTCAAGGCGTCGAGCTGTTGCGCGGTCTCGGCCCGCGCGGTGATGCGGGTCGCGTGCTGAATGGTTTCGGTCAGCAAGCCGGCAAAGTCGTTGTCGTTCAGCTCGATTCCGGCCTTCTTCAGACCGGCGCGCACCGAGTCGGCGTCGACGTCGCCCTCCGCGGCCTTGGCCAGGTCGCGAGGCTCCAGATAGGTCGGAATGTTGCGGTTCACGATCACGCTGCCGATCGGCAGCTCCATCTCGGCGAGCTCCTCGATGGCTTCCATCGTCTCCTGCACCGGCAGCGCTTCGAGCAGGGTGACCAAGTGGATGGCGGTCGCATCGGAGTGCAGTAGCTTGACCACGCCCTCGCTCTGCGAGTGCACCGGCCCGCCCTTGGCGAGATCGGACACCGCCTTGGTGACGTCCAGGAAGCGCGCGATGCGCCCGGTGGGTGGTGCGTCGACGACGATCGCGTCGTAAACGGGCAGCCGGTTCTTGTCCTTGCGGACCACGGTCTCCTTGATCTTGCCGGTGAGCAGCACGTCGCGCAGGCCGGGTGCGATCGTCGTCGCGAACTCGATGGCACCGATGCGGCGCATGGCCCGTCCCGCGATCCCGAGGTTGTAGAACATGTCGAGGTATTCCAGGAACGCGGCCTCGATGTCGATCGCCAGGGCGTTGACCTGACCGCCGCGCTCGGCAGTCGCGATCTTGACCTCTTGGTAGGGCAGCGGCGGAACGTCGAAGAGTTGCGCAATCCCCTGGCGGCCCTCGACTTCCACGAGAAGGACCTTGCGCCCGCCCGCCGCCAGGGTCAGTGCCAGCGCGGCCGCGATCGTCGACTTACCCGTCCCGCCTTTGCCGGTGACGAAGTGCAAGCGGGCTTTCGACAGTCGTGCCGGCCAGCCGACGGCAGCGTTGCCGCTAGAAGTGGTTGCCACCATCGCATGCTAGCCCGAGCCCCGCGGGGCCTCCGCAAATCGGGTGGCTACATCGGATCGCGGTCTACCGGGCTGGCCCGAGCGGTTCACAGTCGACCGATAAGCTCGCGTCATGAGCCAACCGACGCCATGGGAATACGCCACGGTTCCGCTGCTGACACACGCCACCAAACAGATCCTCGACCAATGGGGCGCCGACGGCTGGGAACTGGTCGCCGTGCTGCCCGGGCCCACCGGCGAGCAACACGTCGCCTACCTGAAGCGCCCGAAGTAAGAGGACTCGGCCAGATGAACGCTTCGGCCCGGCTTGAGCAGCTCGGTGTCGCGCTTCCGGAACTGGTTGCGCCGCTGGCCTCTTACGTTCCCGCGGTGCGGACCGGCAATCTGGTCTACACCTCGGGCCAGCTGCCGATCGCGGAGGGGAAGTTGGCGGGCACCGGCAAGGTCGGCGCCGACGTCAGTCCCGACGACGCCAAGACGATGGCGCGGCTCTGCGCGCTCAACGCGCTGGCGGCGGTGAACTCGCTGGTGGGTATCGACGCGGTGACCCGGGTGGTCAAGGTCGTCGGGTTCGTGGCCTCGGCCCCCGGCTTCAACGGCCAGCCCGGCGTCATCAACGGGGCCTCCGACCTGCTCGCCGAGGTGTTCGGTGAGCAAGGCGCGCATGCGCGTTCGGCGGTGGGCGTCTCCGAGCTGCCGCTGGATGCACCGGTCGAGGTCGAATTGATCGTGGAGTTCGGCTAACGGCCGTGACCGAGAGTGTCGAGCCACTGACCCATCCCGCATACGGCAGTCTGCGGGCGGTCACCGACACGGCCTCGGTCCTGCTGGCCGACAACCCAGGCCTGCTGACCCTGGAGGGCACCAACACCTGGGTGTTGCGCGGTCCACGCAGCGACGAGCTGGTGATCGTGGATCCCGGGCCCGACGACAACGAGCACATCGCCCGGATCGCGTCGCTGGGACACATCGCGCTGGTGCTGATCAGTCACAGGCACAGTGACCACACCGACGGCATCGACAAGCTGGTCGAGCTCACCGGCGCGACCGTGCGCTCGGCGGGCAGCGGATTTCTGCGCGGCCTCGGCGGTGAGCTGGTCGACGGCGAGGTCATCGATGCGGCGGGCCTGAAGATCAAGGTGATGGCGACGCCGGGGCACACCGCCGATTCGTTGTCGTTCCTGCTCGACGACGCGGTATTGACCGCCGACAGCGTGCTCGGTCGCGGCACCACCGTGATCGACAACGAGGACGGCAGCCTGGCCGACTACCTGGAGTCGCTGCGGCGGCTGCGCGGGCTGGGCCGTCGCACGGTGCTGCCCGGGCACGGGCCCGACCTGGCCGACCTGGAAGCCGTCACGACGGGCTACCTGACGCACCGCCACGAGCGGCTGGAGCAGGTCCGCGCCGCGCTGTGGGACCTCGGCGGCGAAGCCACCGCCCGAGAGATCGTCGAATACGTCTATGTCGACGTCGACGAGAAGCTGTGGGACGCGGCCGAATGGTCCGTGCAGGCGCAGCTGGACTACCTACGGCGAGAGTGATCTCGACGTCAGCGTGCCCG
This sequence comes from Unio delphinus, assembly GCA_029339505.1. Taxonomy (NCBI): domain Eukaryota; kingdom Metazoa; phylum Mollusca; class Bivalvia; order Unionida; family Unionidae; genus Unio; species Unio delphinus. The sequence goes on from JAQISU010000457.1 coordinate 83,614, forward strand.
GTTCGCCGAGTCTGCGGTGATGGCGCCGGGACTGCGCTCAGAGTGCGCTCGCCTGCCAACCCGTCGCCTTGGACGCAGTCTCGATGAGTCGAGGACTACCGAGCTCGGCGGGCCAGCCTCTCGGAGTCCGAGATCAGCACGCTCTTGCCCTCCAGCCGGATCCATCCGCGGTGAGCGAAGTCGGCGAGCGCCTTGTTGACCGTCTCCCGGGAAGCGCCCACCAGCTGGGCGATCTCCTCCTGGGTCAGGTCGTGGGTGACCCGCATCGCGCCACCCTCCTGGGTGCCGAAACGCTGGGCGAGCTGCAGCAGCTGCTTGGCCACCCGGCCGGGCACGTCGGTGAAGATGAGGTCGGCCAGGTTGTTGTTCGTGCGACGCAGCCGTCGGGCGAGCACGCGTAGCAACTGCTCGGCGATTTCGGGCCGGTCGGCGATCCACGCCCGCAGCGCGTCGCGGTCCATCGATACCGCGCGCACCTCGGTGATCGTGGTGGCGCTCGACGTCCGGGGGCCCGGATCGAAGATCGACAATTCGCCGAACATGTCCGATGGCCCCATGATCGTCAGCAGATTCTCCCGGCCATCGGGTGATCGGCGACCGATCTTGACCTTCCCCGAGACGATGATGTACAGCCGATCGCCTGGTTCCCCTTCCGCGAAAACAGTGTGTCCACGCGGGAAGTCGACGGGTTGTAACTGCTTGGTCAGTGCGGTGACTGCGCCGGGTTCAACCCCTTGGAAGATTCCTGCCCTTGCCAGGATCTCGTCCACTTTGCCTCTTCAGCTTTCCAACGAAGTGATATGGATACCTACCTAGCCCGGGTTACGAGTCTAGAGGTAGGCCAACGTGCCAACGCTACACACGATTGACGTGTCTAGTCGCCTCATATTGCGGATTTGCGCCTGAATGCGCGTGTATTCGCATCGGTAACGCGCGTGTGGGTGGATCGGTGAAAGCGGTCGCGAGCAGGGATTCGGCGCGATGGCGGCCGCTCGGCGGAGCGGACAGCGCAAGTTGCTGGGCCTGGCGCCGATGCAGATATTCCAGCGCTTCGGGCATCCCTTCGCGGGCCAGCGTGTGCATATCCATGGCCTGCGCCTGCTCGAGGAATTCGTCGACGTCGGTCGACGTGATCGACTCACGGGAAAGCGCCCTTTCGAGCCGTCCCAGGCCGAGCGCAGCGAGCATGAGCAGCCCGGGTACGCACGCCACCAGCAACCACGACACAAGGAGAGTAAACATGGCCAAGGTCTCAGTGAGATTACGAAATCAGTACTCTGTCGTAGGTGACAGTGGCTAGGCCGTCCGGGCGCTCCAAAACCACCACGGCTACGCCTGATTCCAAGCCTGATTCCGCCGTTGCCCGGCGCTGGGCTTCCGAAACTCGAGTCGGCTTGGTGCGTCGCGCGCGCCGGATGAATCGCACACTGGCACAAGCGTTTCCGGACGCGCATTGCGAGCTGGATTTCAGATCGCCGCTGGAACTGACGGTGGCCACCATTCTTTCGGCGCAAAGCACCGACAAACGAGTCAACCTGACGACGCCCGCTTTGTTCGCTCGATATAAGTCGGCACTGGATTATGCGAAAGCCGATCGCGATGAGCTGGAAAACCTCATCCGCCCCACTGGTTTCTTCCGCAACAAGGCGACGTCGCTGATCGGCCTGGGTCAGACGCTGGTCGAGCGGTTCGACGGCGAGGTGCCGTCGACCATGGACGAGTTGGTGACGTTGCCCGGAGTGGGGCGCAAAACCGCCAACGTCGTCCTGGGCAACGCCTTCGACATCCCCGGGATCACCGTCGACACCCACTTCCAGCGGCTGGTCGCCCGATGGCACTGGACCACCGAGAAGGACCCGGTCAAGATCGAGCACGCCGTCGGTGAACTGGTCGAACGTAAGGAATGGACCCTGCTGAGCCATCGGGTGATCTTCCACGGCCGCCGGGTGTGCCACGCGCGCAAACCGGCCTGCGGGGTCTGCGTGCTGGCCAAGGACTGCCCGTCGTTCGGCCTCGGCCCCACCGAACCCGGGCTGGCCGCGCCCCTCGTGCAGGGTCCCGAAACCGAACACCTGCTCTCCCTGGTCGGGCTGTAGCACGGCCGGGACGTTGACCCCGAGAACTCGCTGGACCATCGCGATCTTGGCGGTGGTCGTGGCGCTGGTGGCGGCACTGGTCGCGCAGCTGCACGACGACTCCCCGCCGGCCGCGACGAGTCCGACCAGCCCGCGGTCGCCCGATCGTGAGCATCGCGACGCCGATACGCGGGCCGCGCTGGCCGGGCCCCGGGCGCGAGCGAACCTGGCGCCGTGCCCGGCACCGGGCGCCGGTCCCGGCCCCGCGGCCCTGCGCGGTGTGCTGGTCGACTGCGCGGCCGACGGATCGACCGTCGACGTCGCCCGGGCGTTGGCCGGACGCCGGGTGGTGATCAACCTGTGGGAGTACTGGTGCGCGCCGTGCGCGGCGGAACTGCCCGCGATGGCCGAGTATCAGCGGCGGGTCGGGTCCGGTGTTTTGGTGCTGACCGTGCACCAGGACGAGAACGAGACCGCCGCGCTGCTGCGGTTGGCGGAGCTGGGTGTTCGGCTCCCGACCTTGCAGGATGGACGGCGGCTGATCGCCGCGGCGCTCAAGGTGGCAAATGTGGTGCCCGCGACCGTGGTGCTGCGACCGGACGGTAGCGTTGCGCAGACGCTGCTGCGGGATTTCGCGAGTGCCGACGAGATCGCGGCCGCGGTCGGCAACGACGGATGACCGCATTCGGCGGTCCGAAACTCCGCTGGGCAGGTGGACCCGACAAGGAGGCGCCGGTGAGTGCTGGGGGTGCCGCCCGAGCGCAGGGGACGGTTCCCCTGACGCCCGACGCCTGCCCGTCGTGGTTGCGTCCGTTGGTCGACAACGTCGGTCAGATCCCGGAGGCCTACCGGCGCCGGTTGCCGCCCGATGTGCTGGCGATGGTGACCGCTGCCAGGGATGCATCCGAGCACGACGACCGCGAGGCCGCCGTGCTGGTTCTGTTTTCGGGTCCCGAGTCCGGGCCCGCGAACGGCGGCGTGCCCGACGACGCCGACTTGTTGCTCACCGTGCGGGCGTCGTCGCTGCGGCACCACGCCGGCCAGGCGGCGTTTCCCGGCGGCGCGTCCGACCCGGGCGATCGCGGGCCGGTCGCCACCGCGCTGCGAGAAGCACACGAAGAGACCGGCATCGACGTCACCCGGCTGCACCCCCTGATCACGATGGAAAAGGCGTTCATCGCGCCGTCGCAGTTTCACGTCGTCCCGGTGCTGGCCTACTCGCCGGACCCCGGACCCGTCGCCGTGGTCAACGAAGCCGAAACCGCGATCGTGACGCGGGTTCCGGTGCGGGCGTTCATCAATCCGGACAACCGGCTGATGGTCTACCGCGGCGACCTCGGCAATCGGTGGGCCGGTCCGGCGTTTCTGCTGAACCAGATGCTGGTTTGGGGATTCACTGGCCAGGTGATTTCCGCCGTACTCGACGTCGCCGGCTGGGCACAGCCGTGGGACACCAACGACGTCCGCGAACTCGATGACGCGATGGTGCAGGTCGCGCGGCAGGGCGGCGCCCGATGAACTCCATGTCGCCGTCGCAGTGGCTGGATATCGCCGTTCTCGCCGTCGCTTTCATCGCGGCCATCTCGGGCTGGCGGTCGGGCGCGGTGGGTTCGCTGTTCTCGTTCGTCGGCGTGCTGCTGGGCGCGATCGCCGGCGTGCTGCTGGCGCCGCACATCGTCAGCCACATCGCGGCGCCGCGCGCCAAGCTGTTCGGCGCGCTGTTCCTGATTCTTGCGCTGGTCGTCGTCGGCGAGGTCGCCGGTGTGGTGCTGGGCCGGGCGGTGCGTGGCGCGATCCACAGTCGCGCGATCCGAACCGCCGATTCGGTGATCGGGGTGGGGGTGCAGCTCGTCGTGGTGCTCACCGCCGCGTGGCTGCTGGCGACACCGCTGACCCAGTCGAAGGACCAGCCCGAGCTGGCCGCCGCGGTCCGCGGTTCGCGGGTGCTGGCCGAGGTCAACAACATCGCGCCCTCGTGGTTGAAGACTGTCCCCAAACGCCTTTCGGCGTTGCTGAACACCTCGGGGCTGCCCGCGGTGCTGGAGCCGTTCAGCCGCACGCCGGTGATCCCGGTCGAATCGCCGGATCCCGCGCTGGCCACCAATCCGGTGGTGACGGCCGCCGCGCCCAGCGTCGTCAAGGTGCGCAGCCTGGCGCCCAGCTGCCAGAAAGTGTTGGAGGGCACCGGATTTGTCATCGCGCCGGATCGGGTGATGACCAACGCGCACGTGGTGGCCGGGTCCAGTAGCGTCCAGATCTACGCCAGCGGTAATCCGTTGGACGCCACCGTGGTTTCCTACGACCCGTCGGTCGACATTGCGATTCTTGCCATTCCGAACTTGCCGCCGCCGCCGCTGGCGTTCAGCGATGCCGAGGCGAAAACCGGCACCAACGTGGTGGTGTTGGGCTACCCCGGCGGCGGCAACTTCACCGCAACCCCGGCCCGGATTCGCGAGGCCATCAAACTCAGCGGCCCCGACATCTACCGGGACCCACAACCGGTCACCCGCGACGTCTACACCATCAGAGCCAATGTGGAGCAAGGCAATTCGGGTGGGCCGTTGATCGACCTCAGCGGTCACGTGCTCGGCGTGGTGTTCGGCGCGGCTGTCGACGATCCCGATACCGGGTTCGTGTTGACCGCCGGCGAGGTGGCCAGTCAGATGGCCAAGATCGGTGACACCCAACAGGTCGGCACCGGGACCTGCGTCAGTTGATCAGTGCACCTGCTCGAAAAACCTCATCAGGTGTTTGTTGATTTCATCGGGCGTCTCTTCGTGGCTGTAATGCCCTGCGCCGGTGATGGATACATAACGGCCCTGCGTCGCGTAGCGCTGGCTGTGGTCGACCGGGTCGGCCAGCACATAGGGATCGGCGTCGCCGCGCAGATGTAGCAGCGGCACCCCGAGTTGGCGCGACATCGATTTCATGTACCGGCGACCTTCACCGCGCAGCTGACTGCGCACCGCCCAGCGCTGATACTCCAGTGCGCAGTGCGCCGCACCGGGTATCTGGATCGCCGTGCGCAGATAACCGATCGTCTGTGAGAAGTCTTCGGAGGCAACCCATTTCGCGGAACTACGATTCTTGACCAGACGTTCGATCTCGGCGCCGTTGTCGCGGGTGAGCAGCCGCTCGGGCCACACCGGTAGCTGATAACGCAGCAGCGTCGGCAGCAGTGCGGAACTCTGATCGCGACGCGTCAACGCCGATCGTCGCAACGCGGCCGGGTGTGGCGAGCTGATCAGCGCGATGGCGCGCACCAACCGTGAGTGCAGCAGCGCCGTGGTCCAGCAGCACAGCCCGCCGTCGGCGTGGCCGACCAGCGTCGCCGACGAATGCCCAAGCGCGCGAATGAGTCCGGCCGTATCGCCGGCGAGCGTCCAGCCGTCGTAACCGCGCGGCGGCTTGTCGCTGCCGCCGTAGCCGCGCAGGTCGACCGCGACCACCCGGGCATCGGTCAGCCCGCGCAGCTGATGGCGCCAGGACCACCAAAACGAACCGAAACCATGCAGCAGCATCACCAGCGGCCGTGCGGTCGCCGCCGCGGGAGCGCCCCCGCCGGACGGCAGCGCCTCGACGACGTGGAATCGAATGCCGTTGGCGTGCACGTCCAAATGGCGCCACGGCCCGTCGATGCGGACCACCGACGGATCAGGTACTGCCATCTACCAACCTGAGGGGTCGCTGGGGTTGCCGTTCTCGGGCTTGGCGTGCTTGCCGGGCGCCTCGGTGAGCTGCTTGGTCGCGGCGGGAGTCCTGTCGTGGCCGGGGGTGAGCGCGGTGCGCGTCTCCTTGACCGATTCGATGGTCTCCCGCGGTCCGCGGATCCGGCGCACCTTCAAATAGCCCAGCAGCGCCAGCACGGCTCCGACCACGACCATGATCGCGAACACGATCAGGAAGGCCACCCAGCGCCACAGCCAGTTGTCGAGCAGCTCGGCGAGGAAGAAGAAGAAAAAGAACGTGGAGTAAAAAAGCACCACCAGCGCGGCGATGAAGAAGACGCTGCCGGTGAGGCCCTTCTTGATGTCACGGACGATTTCGGCGCGGGCCAGCTCGACCTCGGCTCGCACCAGGGTGGACGCCTGCGTCGTCGCGTCTTTGATCAGGTCACCGATCGACGGCTCGCCGTGGGTGGCATGCGGGTCGGCCAACGGAATCGTGGTCAGCGTGCTCGGCACCCCGTTTTTCCGATCGACTTTGCTCACAGACGGTCCTCTCCGTTCAATTGCCCGGCTCCTCATCGAGCCGTTGCACGACTCGCATCGTCACCGAGCCCGTTCGCTGTCGCCGCGGTTCATGTTGCCATGTGCCGCGATGCCAGACGAGGCCAGCCGAACACCACGGGGCCCGGCAACAAACGACGCCATTCGCACAGCAAGAAGGGGACGACCTTGATCATCTAGACTGGCGCAGCTGTTCTCCGACATCCGGCCCGCTGATGGGAGTTACGCATTGCAGACGGCACGTCGGTGCTTTGTAGCGGTGCTGGTGGCCCTGCTCCTCGTTCAGCCGGGATTACCGGCCAACGTCGCGGCCGCTGACGACCGGGTTCCGATGGGTGGCGGCGCCGGCATCGTGATCAACGGCGACACCATGTGCACCCTGACGACCATCGGCGGCGATGCCGCCGGCGAGCTGATCGGTTTCACCTCCGCGCACTGCGGCGGCCCGGGCGCGCAGGTCGCCGCCGAGGCCGCCGAGGGCAGGGGCGTGCTGGGAACGATGGTCGCCGGCAACGACGCCCTCGACTACGCCGTGATCAAATTCGATCCGGCCAAGGTGGCGCCGGTGGCCAACTACGGCGGCTTCATCATCAACGGCATCGGACCGGAACCGGTGTTCGGTCAGATCGCCTGCAAACAGGGCCGTACGACCGGCAATTCGTGCGGCGTCACCTGGGGGCCGGGCCAGGATCCGGGGACCATCGTGATGCAGGTATGTGGCCGGCCGGGCGACTCCGGCGGCCCGGTGACCGTCGACAACCTGCTGGTCGGGATGATCCACGGCGCGTTCAGCGACAACCTGCCCACCTGCGTCATCAAATACATCCCGCTGCACACTCCGGCGGTGGTGATGTCGTTCAACGCGGTACTGGCCGACATCAACGCCAAACACCGGCCCGGCGCGGGCTTCGTCCCGATACCGGTCTGAGCCGGCGCGCTACTTCGACGCGCGGATCGCGTCGAACACGCCCGGGTCGAGCAATGTCGACGTGTCGCCGAGGTCGCGGTTTTCGGCGATGTCGCGCAGCAGCCGGCGCATGATCTTGCCGCTGCGGGTCTTCGGCAGCTCGGGCACCACATGGACCTCGCGGGGCTTCGCGATCGGTGAGATCTCCGTGGCCACCTGGATGCGCAGCTCGTCGACGATGCCATCGTGAACCTGGAACTCGGCGCACAACACCACGAACGCGCAGATGGCCTGGCCGGTGGTTTCGTCGGTCATTCCGACCACGGCCGCCTCCGCCACCGCGACGTGACCGACCAGTGCCGACTCGACCTCGGCGGTCGAGAGCCGGTGCCCGGACACGTTCATCACGTCGTCGATGCGGCCGACCACCCAGATTGCGCCGTCGCGGTCGTAGTAGGCGCTGTCGCCGGCGAAGTACCAGCCCTGATCGGCGAACCTGGACCAATAGGTCTCGACGTAGCGCTCCTCGTCGCCCCAAATGCCGCGCAACATGGACGGCCACGGTTGATCCAGCACCAGGTACCCGGTGACGTGTTCGCCCTGATGGACGGCCGGCACCAGCTCGTCACCGTGGTCGTCGACGATCTTCGCGGAGATGCCCGGCAGCGCCCTCATCGCCGAACCCGGTTTGGCCGCAGCGACTCCCGGCAACGGCGAGATCATCGCCGAACCCGTCTCGGTCTGCCACCAGGTGTCCACGATCGGCAGGCTGTCGGCCCCGATCACCTTGCGGTACCAGCGCCAGGCCTCGGGGTTGATCGGCTCGCCGACCGATCCCAGCAGTCGCAGGCTGGACAGGTCGTGCGCGTCGGGGATCTCGCGGCCCCACTTCATGAACGTCCGGATCAGGGTGGGCGCGGTGTAATAGATTGTCACACCGTACTTTTCGATGATTTCGAAATGCCGGTGCTGGCTGGGCGAGTCGGGAGTGCCTTCGTAGAGCACCTCGGTGACGCCGTTGGACAGCGGCCCGTAGACACCGTAGGTGTGTCCGGTGACCCAGCCGATATCGGCGGTGCACCAGAACACGTCGCGGTCCGGCTTGATGTCGAAGATGTTGTAGTGCGTGTACGAGGCCTGAGTCAGGTAGCCGCCGCTGGTGTGCACGATGCCCTTGGGCTTGCCGGTGGTGCCCGAGGTGTACAGCAGGAACAGCGGGTGCTCGGCGTCGAACGGCTGCGGCGTGTGTTCGGGCGACGCCGAGTCCACGACATCGTGCCACCACACGTCGCGGTCGTCGTTCCAGGACACGTCAATTCCGGTGCGCCGCACCACCAGAACCTTCTCGACGGGGCTGTCGGGGTCTGCGACCGCCTCATCGGCCGCATCCTTCAGCGGCGCCGGCTTGCCGCGCCGGAACTGGCCGTCGCTGGTGATCACCAGCTTGGCCTGGGCGTCGGCGATGCGAGCGCGCAGCGCGTTGGCGGTGAAGCCGGCGAACACCACGCTGTGCATGGCGCCGAGGCGCGCGCAGGCCAGCATCGCGATCACGGCTTCCGGGATCAGCGGCATATAGATCGCGACACGGTCACCGGCGACCAAGCCGAGATCGGTCAGCGCGTTGGCCGCTTTGCACACCTCGGCCTGCAGATCGGAGTAGGTCAGGTCGCGGCTGTCGCCGACCGGCTCGCCCTCCCAGTGAATGGCGACCCGATCGCCCCGGCCGGCCTCGACATGGCGGTCCACGCAGTTGTAGGAGACGTTGAGCTTTCCGTCGGAAAACCACTTGGCGAAGGGCGCGTTCGACCAGTCCAGCACCTCGGTGAACGGCGTCGCCCACGTCAACCGGTTGGCCTGCTTGGCCCAGAACGCCAGCCGGTCTTTTTCGGCTTCGCGGTACAGGTCCTCACCGGCGTTGGCCTGCTCGGCGAACTGCGCCGGCGGCGGATACGAGGACGGGCCTTCAGTGTGCGTGGCGGTCACTGGCTTAGCTCCTATGTAGAGGGCCGGGGTTCGAGCTCGTCAACCGTTTGTGAGCCTAGACCCGCCAGTTGAAGCTGTGCGATTCAATCCTGGGGTAATCACGGTTGTCATAACGCATAATCACGGTTGTGCTGGAATCACGGCGGCAGCGCGGCCGTTACGTAATTTGCAGCTTTGCGGCGGCCGCAACGAGTTTGGCGGCGGTCGCCCTGCCGGGATCGCACGCCCGGGCGGTGCCCGTCGGGGAGCAGGCCGAGCCGTGCCGCTCCGAACAGGTCGCCGTGACCGCCTCCGCTACGGATGCCGCCGTCGGCCACCGCTCGGTGACCCTGACGTTCAGCCTCGCCGGTGGCGCCGAGCCGTGCACGCTGACCGGCTACCCCGCGATCGAAACGGCCGGCGGTGGCCCGGACATTCATGCCAAGCCCACGCTGCGCGGCTACCTGGGCGGCTTGCCCAGCGACGCTGACGTCGAGCCCACGGTCACCCTGGCGCTGGCGGCACAGGGACAGGCCATCGTCGAGGGCATGGCCGTCGACCGCGCGGGCAACCCGTGCCCCACCTACACCGCGCTACGGGTCAACCCACCCAATACGGTCATCGTGCTCACCGTGCCGGCCACCATCGACGCGTGCGAACTGCAAGTCCATCCGGTCACCGCCTTGCTGCAGTAGGACCTAGTACGGGCTCGCCCGCTGCAGGCAATAAACGACGGGCGGGGTGGGATAGCTGACTCCGTTGACGCCCGCCGGGCAGTCCGAACTGTTCGTGGTGCCGTCGATGCGCTGGACGACCCTCATCACGCCCGACTGATGGTCATTGCAGTCGCCCAAGCTCAGTTTGGGACTGTCGCGCTCGCCGGAAACCAGATAACACTGGCCCTGTTTGAGATTCAGAGCGAAACACAGGATGGTCGAGCTGTCGGTGTAGCGGTCATAAATGGAGCCGTCGCGTTTTCCATCGGGGCATGATTCCGACGATCCGCCTTTGGCGGCGAGCAGGTAGGTATTCACCGGATTCTCGCAGTCGTTGCCCGGATTCGAAGTGAATAACTCTGAGCGATAAGACGTTTGGGTGATGCACTCGCCCACTCGCATCGACGTGTGCTCCTGGTGTTCGGCGAACCGCGATACTCCGGCGGCGAGGTCGCCGAAGATCCCGAACACCAGCACGACCGCGCCGATCGTGATGAGCGCGGTGGAACCGCCGCTCGCGCGACCCGGCTTCAGAGGCGGTAGGTACCCGGGATGGGGCGGGTAGCCGGGATAGGGCGGTCCCGGGTAGGGGCCCGGATACCCCATCGGCGGCGGACCCGGATATCCCATTGGCGGCGGGCCAGGCGGATACGGGTAGCCGGGACGAGGTTGTCGACGACTGCGTGAGCGTTCCCAGAGGCCGATGACCAGACAGATCAACCCGATCAGGGGAACGCCCAGTGCGAAGGTCACCTCGCCCAGCGCCACACCGGCGTCGTGGTCCAAGCCGAGAATTGTGACCCCCATGACGAAAATCCTAGGTTGTCGCCGTCGAATGACGCACTTCACCGGCGGTCCTTCCGCGGTCGGTGCGGTCGCAGGCCCTAGGGTCGCTGTCATGGTTGGGAAGCGGAGCAGGCCGGCCTTCGCTGCCGTCGTCCTGCTGGCGGTCGCGTCGCTGGCCGGCTGCGGGGGCGGCGCGCTCAGCCCCGAACTGGTCGTGGTGAACGGCGGCGAACCGCCCAACCCGCTGATTCCGACCGGGACCAACGACAGCCTCGGCGGACGGATCCTGGACCGATTGTTCGCCGGCTTGGTGTCCTACGACGCCGACGGCAAACCGGCGCCGGAGGTCGCGCAGTCGATCGAGACCGCCGACAACGTCAACTACCGGATCGTCCTCAAACCCGGCTGGAAGTTCACCGACGGCTCCGCGGTGACGGCACACTCGTTCGTCGACGCGTGGAACTACGGTGCATTGAGCGCCAATGCCCAACTGCAGCAGGACTTTTTCAGCCCGATCGCGGGATTCGACGACGTCGCCGGCGCGCCCGGCGACGGCAAGCCGACCACGATGTCCGGGTTGCGAGTGGTCAACGATCTCGAGTTCACCGTGCGGCTCAAAGCGCCGACCGTCGATTTCAAACTGCGACTGGGCCACAACGCGTTCTACCCCTTGCCGGACATGGCATTTCGCGACATGGCGGCGTTCGGGCGCAACCCGGTGGGCGACGGTCCCTATCGGCTGGCCGACAGTCCCGACGGGCCGGCCTGGGAGCACAACGTGAAGATCGACTTGAAACCCAATCCCGAGTATCACGGCAACCGAACGCCGCACAACAAGGGCCTGAGGTTCGAGTTCTACGGCAACCTCGACACCGCCTATGCCGACCTGCTATCCGGCAATCTCGATGTCCTGGACACCATTCCGTCCAGTGCGTTGACGATCTACAAGCGCGACCTGGGCGGCAACGCCGCCAGCGGACCGGTCGCGGTCAGCCAATCGCTCGACACTCCGCTGCGGCTGCCGCATTTCGGCGGTGAGGAGGGACGACTGCGGCGGTTGGCCCTGTCGGCGGCCATCAACCGCCCGCAGATCTGTCAGCAGATCTTCAACGGCACCCGCAGCCCGGCCCGCGATTTCACCGCCCGCTCGCTGCCGGGGTTCGACCCGAACATCCCGGGCAACTACGCCCTGGACTTCAATCCCGAACGGGCACGGCAACTCTGGGCGCAGGCAAACGCGATCTCGCCGTGGGGCGGGCGATACGCCATCGCCTACAACGCCGACAGCGGCCATCAGGAGTGGGTGGACGCGGTGGCCAACAGCATCAAGAACGTGCTCGGCATCGACGCCGTCGGCGCGCCGCAGCCCACTTTCGCGGGGTTCCGCACCCAGATCACCAGTCGCACCATCGACACCGCCTTCCGCGCCGGCTGGATCGGTGACTATCCGTCGATGATCGAGTTCCTCGCCCCGCTGTACGCCACCGGCGCCGGATCCAACGACGTCGGATACTCGAGCCGGGAGTTCGACGCCGGCCTGGCGGCCGCCGAGGCCGCGCCCAGCCTGCAGCAGGCCGACGTTCTGGTCAACGTTGCGCAGCGAATCCTGTTGCACGACATGCCCGCTGTGCCGCTCTGGTATTACATCGCCGTGATCGGGTGGTCGCCTCAAGTCAGCAACGTCAAGGTGACTTGGAACGGGCTGCCCGACTACGAGAGCATCGTCAAGGCCTAAAACATGGGTTGGTATATCGCACGAAGGATCGCCGTCATGGTGCCCGTCTTCCTGGGCGCCACATTGCTGATCTACGGCATGGTCTTCCTGTTGCCCGGTGACCCCCTGGCCGCGATCGCCGGGGACCGGCCGCTGACGCCTGCGGTGGCCGCGCAGCTGCGGGCGCGCTACCACCTCGACGATCCGTTCCTGCTGCAATACCTGCGCTACCTCGGCGGTGTGCTGCACGGCGACCTGGGCCGCGCCTATTCCGGACTACCGGTCAGTGCCGTTCTGGCACATGCGTTTCCGGTCACGATCCGGCTGGCGCTGATCGCACTTGTGGTGGAGGCGGTGCTGGGAATCGGGTTCGGCGTGATATCCGGGCTGCGCCAGGGCGGGCTATTCGATTCGGCGGTGCTGATCACCGGACTGATCATCATCGCGATCCCGATCTTCGTGCTGGGCTTTCTGGCCCAATTCCTGTTCGGCGTCCGGCTGGGTATCGCGCCGGTCACCGTCGGCGAACGGGCGACGTTCGCGCGCCTGCTGCTGCCTGGAATAGTCTTGGGCTCAGTCTCATTCGCCTACATCGTGCGGCTCACCCGATCCGCGGTGGCCGCCAATGCGCACGCCGACTATGTGCGCACCGCCACCGCGAAGGGGCTGTCGCGGCCGCGGGTCGTGACCGTGCACATTCTGCGCAACTCGCTGATCCCGGTGGTGACGTTCCTGGGAGCCGACGTGGGTGCGCTGATGGGCGGAGCCATTGTGACCGAAGGCATCTTCAATATTCACGGCGTCGGCGGCGTGCTGTATCAAGCCGTCACCCGGCAGGAGGCGCCGACCGTGGTGTCGATCGTGACCGTGCTGGTGCTGATCTACCTAATCACCAACCTGCTGGTCGATCTGCTCTACGCGGCGCTGGACCCGAGGATCCGCTATGGCTGAGCACTCGGGCTTTTGGGGTGAGACTTGGCGCAAGTTGCACCGGCGCCCGAAGTTCGTCGTCGCTGCGGTGCTGATCCTGCTCATCCTGCTGATCGCGCTGTTTCCGGCGCTGTTCACCGGCGTCGACCCCAGCTATGCCGATCCCAGCCAAAGCCTGCTCGATCCGTCGGCCGCGCACTGGTTCGGTACGGATCTGCAGGGCCACGACATCTACGCGCGCACCGTTTATGGGGCGCGCGCGTCGGTGACGGTCGGGTTGGGCGCGACGCTGCTGGTGTTCGTCGTCGGCGGGGCGGTGGGTGCGCTGGCCGGGTTCTACGGCGGCTGGATCGACGCGGTGGTCTCGCGCGTCACCGACGTGTTCTTCGGGCTGCCGCTGCTGCTGGCCGCGATCGTGCTGATGCAGGTCTTGCACCATCGCACGGTGTGGACGGTGATCGCCATCCTTGCCTTGTTCGGCTGGCCGCAGGTGGCCAGGATCGCCCGCGGTGCGGTGCTGGAGGTCCGGGCCAGCGACTACGTGCTCGCGGCTAAGGCATTGGGGTTGAGCAGGTTTCAGACCCTGCTGCGGCACGCGCTGCCCAACGCGGCTGGCCCGGTGATCGCGATGTCGACGATTGCGCTGGGCGCGTTCATCGTCACCGAGGCCACGCTGTCCTACCTCGGCGTCGGACTGCCGACCTCGGTGGTGTCGTGGGGCGGCGACATCAACCTGGCGCAGACGCGGCTGCGGGCCGGCTCGCCGATCTTGTTCTATCCCGCCGGCGCACTGGCGGTGACGGTGCTGGCGTTCATGATGATGGGCGACGCCCTGCGCGACGCCCTGGACCCGGCCTCGCGGGCGGAGCGGGCATGAACACTCCGCTGTTGACGGTCGAGGGCCTGGAGGTCAGGTTCGGCGACCACGCCCCCGCGGTGAGCGGCGTCGATCTGAGCGTCATGCGCGGCCAGACCGTTGCCGTGGTGGGCGAATCGGGATCGGGAAAATCCACCACGGCCGCCGCGGTCCTGGGGCTGTTGCCGCCCGGTGGGCGAATCACGGCCGGCCGCATCATTTTTGACGGACAGGACATCGCTTCGGCCGACCGACGGCTGCTCCGTTCGATCCGGGGACGGCGCATCGGCTATGTACCGCAAGACCCGATGACCAACCTCAATCCCGTCTGGAAGATCGGGTTCCAGATCTCGGAGGCGTTGCGCGCCAACACCGATGGCCGGCAGGCGCGGCGCCGGGCGGTGCAGCTGCTCGCCCAGGCCGGCATGCCGGATCCGGAGAAGCAGGCGGGGAAATATCCGCATCAATTGTCGGGCGGGATGTGTCAGCGCGCGCTGATCGCGATCGGGCTGGCGGGTCACCCGCAGCTCCTGATCGCCGACGAGCCGACGTCCGCGCTGGACGTCACGGTGCAACGGCAAGTGCTCGACCATTTGCAGCGCCTGACCGACGAACTGGGCACCGCGCTGTTGCTGATCACCCACGACCTGGCGTTGGCGGCCGAGCGGGCTGAGCAAGTGGTCGTCGTGCACCGCGGTGTGGTGGTGGAATCCGGTGCCGCGCAGTCAATCCTGCGGGATCCGCAGCACGAGTACACCTGCCGGCTGGTGGCCGCGGCCCCGTCGCTGACGGTCCGGGGTGCGGCACCCGCGCGGCCGCCGGCGGACACCGGAGCCGACGACATCCTCGTCGCCTCGGAGCTGACCAAGGTCTACCGCGAGTCGCACGGCGCGCCGTGGCGTCGGACCGAGTTCCGCGCCGTCGACGCGGTGTCCTTCCGGCTGCGGCGGGCCAGCACCCTGGCCATCGTCGGCGAATCGGGTTCGGGCAAATCGACGGTGGCCCGCATGGCGCTGGGCTTGCTCCAACCCACTTCGGGCACAGTAGTTTTCGACGGTACCGAGATCTCCGACGCGTTGGACCGGGATGCGATGATGGCGTTTCGCCGGCGCGTGCAGCCGGTGTTCCAGAACCCGTACAGCAGCCTCGATCCCATGTACTCGGTGTTTCGCGCCATCGAGGAGCCGTTGCGGATCCACCGCGTCGGCGACCGTCGTCAGCGCGAGAAAGCCGTGCGCGAGCTCGTCGACCACGTGGCCTTACCGTCGACGGTGCTGGGCAGGTTGCCCCGCGAGCTCTCGGGCGGACAGCGCCAGCGCGTCGCGATCGCGCGGGCGTTGGCACTGCGGCCCGAGGTGCTGGTGTGCGACGAGGCGGTCTCGGCGCTCGACGTGCTGGTGCAGGCGCAGATCTTGGATCTGCTGGCCACGCTGCAGGCCGAACTGGGACTGGCCTACCTGTTCATCAGCCACGACCTGGCGGTGATCCGGCAGATCGCCGACGACGTGTTGGTGATGCGTGGTGGGCGGATCGTCGAGCACGCGGCCACCGAAGAGCTGTTCACCAGGCCCGGCCACGAGTACACCCGTCGATTGCTGGAGGCCATTCCCGGGGCGTCGATACCGCCCCGATAGGTTGGCAACCTGTGACGGCAGACCCGCTGGCTCCGCTGATGGAGCTCCCCGGCGTCGCCGAGGCCAGTGACCGGGCTCGCGACGCGCTGGGCCGCGCGCACCGGCATCGGGCCAATCTGCGCGGCTGGCCGGTGACCGCGGCCGAGGCCGCGTTGCGGGCGGCCCGCGCTTCTTCGGTGCTCGACGGCGGCCCGGTGCGGTTCGAGGACTTGGCGGACAGCTCAGGGGTGAGCGATCCGGTGTTCGGCGGAGCGCTGCGGGTGGCCCAGGCGCTGGAGGGCGGCGGGGGAACGCTGGTCGGCGTCTGGCGGCGATCTCCGTTGCAGGCGCTGGCGCGGCTGCACATGCTCGCCGCCGCCGACCGGGTCGACGACGACCAGTTGGGCCGCCCGCGGTCCGACCCCGAGATCTCTCCGCGTCTCGAGCTGCTCGGCGAGTTGGTGACCGGTCGCACGCAGGTGCCGGCGCCGGTGGTCGCCGCGGTCGCGCACGGAGAACTGCTGACGCTCAAGCCCTTTGGCAGTGCGGACGGAGTGGTCGCGCGGGCGGTATCTCGGCTGGTGACGATCGCCAGCGGCCTTGACCCACACGGACTGGGTGTGCCGGAGGTGAGCTGGATGCGCAAACCCGGCGACTATCGCTCTGCCGCAAGCGGATTCGCCGAGGGCACACCGGCCGGCGTCGGGGCTTGGTTGGTGCTGTGCTGCCGGGCCATGCAGGCCGGCGCACAGGAAGCGTTGTCGATCGCGGAGTCGTTGCCAGGCAAGGGTTGAGCGGCACCCGCGAAAAAGGTCCGGACATGTAGAGCGGGCGGCGTTCCGAAAAATTCGGTCCGCCGCCCGCTAGCACGGAACTCGGTTACCAAGCGTGCATCTTTGGGGTGCGTGGGTGGCCTCGGCGATCTTGCGACGCTTCAAGTTACAACCCCACCCAAAGGGCTGTTCATACTTTCTGCTTTTTCGCAATTACGCAGGCCCGCAACACTTCTGCCATTATCGCGGCTATGACTCCGCGTGGGTGCCGAGTACCGTGCTGGGCGCCCGAGTCGGGAGATCGAACCTTCTCTTCCGGATCGACCTAGGCCTTATCGGGCTTCCGTGGTTCCTTTGTACTCCTCGGCCCTTAGCACAGCAAGGCCCAATTCTGCGAACGTTGCGAATTCACAGGAAGTTGCGAGCCGGGCGGATTTGCTGGAGCTAGAACGCGAAGCGGCGCAGCAGCGAGTAGGTGACGGCACCGGCGGCCAGCGCGGTGATACTCACCGCGGCCGTGGTGGCGATCGCCGCTCCCGACGGCGCCGGGATCCGGTCGCGCAGCGAAATCGGTCGCGAGAAACTCAGCACGGGCCAACCGCGTTCGGTCGCTTCCTTGCGCAATCCGCGGTCGGGGTTGACCACGCTCGGATGCCCGACCGACTCGAGCATCGGCAGGTCGGTGATCGAGTCCGAGTAGGCGTAGCAGTGTTCCAGCGGATAGCCCTCGCGGGCGGCCAGTTCGCGGATCGCTTGGACCTTGCCCTCGCCGAAGCAATAGAAGGCGACGTCGCCGGTGTACTTGCCGTCCTCGACGACCATCCGCGTCGCCATCGCGTGCGTGGCACCCAGCGCACGGGCGATCGGGGCGACGATTTCCTCGCCGGAAGCGGACACCACGACGACGTCGCGGCCGCACAATTTGTGCGCGGCGATCAGGTCCGCGGCCTCAGCGAACACCAGCGGAGTCACGATGTCGTGCAGGGTTTCGTTGACGATCGATTTGACCTGAGCGACGTCCCACCCCGTGCACATGTTGGTCATGTGAGTGCGCATTCGGTCCATCTGGTCATGATCGGCACCAGACAGCAGAAAGATGAATTGGGCGTAGCTGGACTTGAGCACGGCGCGACGATTGAGCAGTCCCTGATTGAAGAACGGTTTGCTGAATGCCAGGGTGCTGGACTTGGCGATGATCGTCTTATCCAGGTCGAAGAAGGCCGCGGTGCGGGCGTGCGGAGTGCCGGTTGCGGCTGTCTGCGCCGAGGTTTGCTGGTGCGCTTCCGGGTCGGAGACGGTCACGGACACAGCATAGGTCGGTGAGTCGACGCGTCCGGGGGTTGCCGGCAAAATCATCGGTGAGCAGGGTGTAACAGACGAGGCCAACGGTGTTTTTGCGGCTCAAACTGTTTCTTTGAAAAAAACAACTACTTGCGGCACCGCCCACTGTCGTGTGTATAGTAAGCATTACTCGGCCTGAGCCGAGGGTGTATCAGCCCGACCCCCCGGGGCTGATGCACGACGACCTCCGCCTCCTCCCCCCCTGGCGGGGGTCGTCCCTTTTCTGGGGTAATTTTCCCGGTATTCAGACCATCTGGCGCAGCCTTCGGCGCGTTGCGGGCACAGTGTTATCCGTCGGGCACACGACTACCGCACCCCGAACTTTGTGCACACCCTCGTATCTCTCCACAAATCCAGATTTGGCACTGGTGTCCCATCCTGAGCTGCCCGCACGGTGGTGGGGTGACTCTTGCGACCGATGCCGAAGCGAGGGGTTCCGTGGGTGTCCTCGCGGTGCTGACCGACCCGATCCTGCGCGACGAGCTGGACCGGGTGGCCGCCGCGGTCGGCGTTCGCGTGGTGCACGCCGGTGGTTCGGCGGTGGGCCGGAAAACGTGGTCTGCGGCCGCGGCGGTCGTGCTCGATGCGGCGGCCGCGGACCGTTGGTGGGCGCGCCGCGCTGCCGCGTCGCGCTCACGTCAGCGTGCTGACCGCCGCCGAACCCGTGACGGCAACCTGGGCCGCCGCGATTGCGGTCGGCGCCCAGCACGTGCTGTTTCTGCCCGGGCAGGAACACGAATTGGTCCGCGAGCTCGCCGAATCCGCCGACTCGATCCGGGACGACGGGTCGCGCGGCGCGGCGGTCGCGGTGATCGGGGGTTGCGGCGGGGCCGGCGCCTCGCTGTTCGCGGCCGCGATGGCGCGGATCGCGCCCGACGCACTGCTGGTGGATCTCGATCCCTGGGGTGGCGGCGTCGACTTGTTGCTCGGCGGTGAGGCCACACCGGGGGTGCGCTGGCCCGACTTGGCATTGCAGGGGGGCCGCTGAACTGGTCGGCGGTGCGCGACGCGCTGCCGCGCGTGCACGGCGTCAGCCTGCTGTCGGGTACGCGGCGCGGCTACGAGCTGGACGCGGGGCCGGTGGACGCGGTGATCGATGCGGGCCGCCGCGGCGGAGTCGCGGTCGTCTGCGATCTGCCGCGTCGCCTGACCGACGCCACCCAGGCCGCGCTGGATGCCGCCGACCTGGTCGTCGTCGTCAGCCCGTGCGATGTGCGGTCCTGCGCGGCGACCGCGGCCATGACGCCGGTGCTGGCCGCGATCAATCCCAACCTCGGGTTGGTGGTCCGCGGCCCGTCGCCGGGTGGGTTGCGCGCGGCGGAGGTCGCCGGCATCGCCGGCCTGCCGCTGCTGGCGTCGATGAAAGCTCAGCCGCAACTGGCTGAGCAGCTCGAGCACGGTGGCCTGCGGCTGGGACGGCGATCGGCGCTGACGGCCGCGGCTCGCCGGGTGCTGGCGGTCCTGCCGAGCGCGGGATCGGGACCGAAGGCCAGGGCGGCGTGAGCGGATCGCTTGTCGAGCGGGTGCGTGAGCGGCTGGCGACGGAGTCGGCGCCGTTGCGGCCCAATGTGGTGGCCGCCGCGATCCGCGCCGAATCCGGCGGGATGCTCGGCGACACCGAGGTCCTGGCCAACCTTCGAGTGCTGCAGACCGAACTGACCGGCGCCGGGATCCTCGAGCCATTGCTGTGCGCGGACGGCACCACCGACGTCCTGGTCACCGCGCCGGATGCGGTGTGGGTCGACGATGGAAACGGTTTGCGACGCAGCCACATCCGATTTGCCGACGAGGGCGCGGTGCGGCGGCTGGCGCAGCGGTTGGCGTTGGCCGCGGGTCGTCGGCTCGATGACGCGCAGCCCTGGGTCGACGGCCAGCTGACCGGTATCGGCGCCGGCGGGTTCGCGGTCCGGCTGCACGCGGTGCTGCCACCCGTGGCCGCCGGCAGTACGTGTGTGTCGTTGCGGGTTTTGCGTCCGGCCACGCAGGATCTGGCGGCGCTGACCGCGGCGGGCGCAATCGAGCCGGCGGGTGCCGCACTGGTGGCCGACATCATCGCAGCCCGGCTGGCGTTCCTGGTGTGCCGCGGCACCGGCGCGGGCAATACGGCACATCACCTATGGTGCGCAAAGTGCCAGAGTCCAGGGTTGGATGCCGCGCAGCTGAGGGTGAGTTGCGGGTCATCCTGCGGGCCTCTACCTTCGCGGCATGCGCGATCTGGCAACCATCGATTCGGAGTTGTACTTGATCGGCACGCTGCGCCGGGCTGCCAAGGAACGAGGCGCACCTATGCCGTCCATAGACGTGGCGGACGCGCTGCTGGATGAACGCGCCGAGCTGGCCGGGCGCAGGCACGATGGGCTGCACAAGCCGAAGTTGCCGCGTTGACCTACCCGTCACGCACCTAGGCTATGCGCCCTGCGCGACACCTAACCGCATAGCGAAAACATTAAATATGGTTATTTACCAACATATTTCATCCGGTATAAGCTCACCGGCCATGACGGTGATCAATTTTTCCGACCTACCTAAACCCGCCGGCGCAGGCGCGGGCGACTGGCACTTACTCACCGGCCCTTGTCCCACAGATGCCTACCGAAAGTTGACCTGGGCCGGCTTCGACGCCGCCGCCGTCGTCGTCAGCGTCGAGGGAGCCCAATTCGGAGATGGCCGTGTCGAGTCCTCCGTTGGCCTCGACACAGTTGAATTGACATGTTCCGATGCCCGCCGGGTCGCCGCTGCGGTTCTCGATACAGCCGACCGGCTCGATCGCGAGGGACGTTAGGCTCGCCCCGGCTTTGACCGTCGCCTAGGTAGCGCGAATTCTGCCGTCACCAGCAGCCTCGTAGAGGTCGAAGTTGCGTTCGGCTATCAGTTCGATCAACTCGTCGAATACGGCCTCAAGCTCCACCGGATCTTCCCGGTGGTGAACCTCGTAGCACGTGAGCCGGGGCGAGAATTGATTCGAATCGATCAACAAGAGATAGAGCCGTTCGAATTGTTCGTCTCGTCCAGACGGGTCGTGCCTGCGGGTGAACAGGCGTAGTCGGGGAAATGCATTCTCGAAAGTGCTTCTGCGCCTTGGAGTATCGTCAGTTTCGGCCCCAATGTCGAGAAACAGTAGGCCGGCGACCACGGCGTAGGGGAATCGGCGGTGCAGCGTCGTGGATTCGATTAGTAGGTCGCCGCGCCGGTTGACGAGGTTCTTCTGGTAGGCACGGGTCTTGCTGTCGCGCCACATGATGGTTTTCACGGAAATTGCGAGCAGGAGCCCCGATTCCTCGGTTGCCCATGAGACGTCAACCTTCTTCGCGCCGATGCCGCCGGCTAGCCTGCGTTCCGCGCCGGAAACGCCGACCTCGCCAGGTGGCCCGGGCCGGGCGCCGGTCATGCCGCGTTGGCGTAGTTCTTCGGCGACGGCGCGGGCGACTGTGTTGCTAAGCCTTTCGCTGAAGGCCTTTTTGACCGCCTGCGTTTCGGAGTCGTCGGGTTTGGTGCCCGCCGCCTTGATCGCTTCTAGGAGCAGGTCGTCAATGCGGGCCACGACGCGCCCTTGCGATCCGCCTGGCGGTCAGGCCTGCGTGCGCATCCCTTAGCACTCGCACTGCCTTGCGCGTCATGCCCAGTTGGTCGACGAGTAGAACGTCATCGACGAGTTTCGCTGCGTCCGTGAGCTTTCCGCTGCGGAGTAGGCCGGCAACTTGTGGCCGTACGGCTTTGAGCCGATTGGCGGCGGCCTCGACGAGGGCGGGCGACGGCACGGGTAACCGATCCGCCTCTCGCGGTTCCAGTTTGAGCATGCCGCCGCCGTATGCCCGGCCGACGGTCTCGGCGCCGACGAGCGTCATAGAGGTGATCGAGGCGAGGGGGAGCAGTGCTGTGCCGAGTTGACGGACCGGCTTGTTGAGGTAGACGCCGTGCACCGAATTGAGGTGCCGCGCGCGCGCGGCGTTCGTGGACAAGCGCGGCGTGTCGGCGTTCATATACGTCAGCAGCAGATCCGCGGGCGGCACCAGCGGCACGCGCCACCAAGGCGCTCGCACGCGACATTTGTAGGCGGAGTGGACGTTGGCGGTCTCGCCCGCTGCGATGTAGGCCTGGGCCGCCGGCGATGGTTCGTCGGCGGGTCTGAGTAGCCATGTCGCCGAGCCTTCGCGGCCCAGCTCGTTCAAGGCGGCCGTGGTGAATGCTAGGCCGCGCAGATGGCGGCTACCGGGCGGCGACAGCCGCAACACGTCCGAGGACGCGAGGCCTAATTCGGCTACCTTCGCAGGCGACAGGGCGAAGAACTTGTTGTTGCCGGTGACCATGCCGAGCGTGGTTTCACCCCACGTCTGCAAGGTGGTGAACTCGCCGGCGGATAGGAGCTCTGTGTAGGCGGCCAAGGCTTCCGAGGACAGCAGCGACGGGGTCCACTTTTCCTCGGGTCGAGTTGGCCGCCAGGTCCGGGCTGCCACGACGGCCGCCAGGTCATCAGCGTTGCGGGCCTGGTAGATCGACGCGTGGTCGGTCGGACCGCCCTGGTAGCCATCCGCCAGCAGCAGCAGGACTTCTTCTTGAACGCCGGGGAACACACGCTCGGTGAACAGCACTAGGCAAACTTGCTCGAACGACGCCAGCAGGAATCGGCGGACCTCGGCGGCGTAGTTGACGCTCAGCAGCTCGGCAGGCAGCACCAAGCCCATGCGCCCGCCCGGCCGCAAAAACAGCGCCGAGTGCACCGTGAACGCGGCCCAACTCGACGCGAGGTTGGTCAGGCCCACGCCAGCGCGCAGCGCCGCGGCGCGCGACCGCGCCCGGGAGATGCCCGAGAAGTCCTGGTATCGCACATAGGGCGGATTGCCGATCACGACGTCATACGTGCCGCTGGGGTCCTGGTCGAAAAAGTCGCCCACGGTGATGCGCGGCTCCACGCCGGCATCGGTTAACAGCTGCCGCGCGGCCTCAGCCGATGCCGGATGCAACTCGACCCCGTCGAGGGTGCCGAGCTTCTTTTGCCGGCGGCTGGCAAGCGCAGCGAACCGATCGACCGCGGCCAACAAGAACGACGCTTCGCCACAGGATGGCTCCAGAACCCGGTCGGCGCTGCTGCGAACCGCCCAATCGGTGATGTAGCGCGCAATCGGTTCGGGGGTGAAGAAGGCGCCGCGGGCCTTGCGCAGTCCCGCCGCATCACGCACTGCCGGCGACTCCATGACCAGCATCCTGCCTGTGACAGGCGACAAGTGTGGGAGCCACACCGATTTTGGCAGGGCCGGCACTCAACGCCGAGCCGGGTGAGCGGTGACTCGGCCCTGGGCGCTGAAGCGCGCCGCCAGAAGCCGTTCTGGGCATTCACGCCGGCGTCGGTAGACTGACTGATCGGCAAATTCGTTTCGACCATCCACTAATTTCAACAGAGGTCCGATGCCGATCAACCTGGACAAAATCAATGCCGGCAAGGGTTCGAAGCTGCTGGAGCCGCGCGACATTTTCGCGGCGCTACCCGACAAGCCGTGGCCGCGGCTGCGCCCAGAACAGGGCGAAGTGCTCAAGGCCTGGTTCGACCGGCGCCACGAGACCGACCTTGTGATTAAGCAGAACACAGGCGGCGGCAAGACCCTGGTGGGATTGCTCATCGCGCAGTCGAGTCTGAATGAGGGCGTCGGCCCCGCCGTCTACCTCGTTCCGGACACATACCTCATTACGCAGGTGATCGACGCGGCCAACGAGGTCGGTATCGCGGTGACCGACAACCCGGAAGATGAGCTTTTTCTTGCCCGTCGCGCCATCTTGGTGGCCACCTTTGAGAGGTTGGTCAACGGCCGCAGCGCATTTGGAGTCCGTGGAAAGAAGAAGACCAAGCCCTTGGGGCTGGTCATCGTCGACGATGCCCATGCCGCACTGAGCGCCGCGCGGCACCAGTTCAGCCCGACCGTTCCCGCGACCTGCGCCGGTTACGGCGAGCTGCTGAACTTGTTCGGCGAGGATCTGCGCCGCCAGAGCGCCAAGGGCTATGCCGACCTCGCGGACAACGACAGCTACGGCCCTCCGCTCCGGGTCCCACCAAAGGCGACCGCCGAACGCGCCGCTGAGGCTCTCCAAATCTTGAACAAGTACGGCGACAACGACAAGATCAAAGAGCTTTACTTCGGCTGGCCGTTCGTTGCGGACCACCTTGAGATGGCTGTCATCACCTTCACGAATTCCGGGTCGAGATCAAAACCCCTTGCCCCCTAATCGATCTCATCCCGGCGTTTTCCGAGGCGCCGCGGCGGGTGTACCTGACCGCAACGCTCGCCGACGAAGGTGTACTTGTCACCGAACTTGGCGCCGCACCCGAGAGCGTCAAGCGTCCCATCACCCCGGACCGCGCATCCGATCTGGGTGATCGCATGATCTTGGCGCCATTGTCTATCAATCCAAGCCTTTCAGAGGTGACGGTCCAGCGCATGGCACGCGATTTCGCGGACGGAGACTGGGCAGGCGACGGCGCGGCCGGCGACGATCCGATCAACGTGGTGGTGCTGGTTCCGAGCGGTCACCGAGCGAAGGCCTGGGCAGACTACGCAGATGAAACGGTCACCGTGAAGAAGATGGGACCCGTGATCGAGAGATTGACCGCCGGTGAGCGCGTGGGCGTCGTCGTGCTCATCAACAAGTACGACGGTGTAGACCTACCCCATGACGCCTGCCGACTTCTGATCGTCGACGGGGTACCCACGCCACTCTCGGGTGCCGAGCAACGAGAATCCGGCGCACTCACCGGGTCAATGGCATTTGAAGCTCGGAAGGTCCAGCGCGTCGAACAGGGAATGGGCCGCGGCATTCGTGACGTCGAGGACTACTGTGCGGTACTACTACTGACCCGTGAAACCGCTTTGACATTGCGCGATCTCACGCAGCGGGCGTTCTACTCGCCGGCCACGCGCGCGCAGATTGAACTCAGCGAGCAGATCGCTGGGCAGATCGAGAACGAGGGCATCGCCGAAATCCGCAACGCGCTCAGGCTATTCCTCGATCGCGAGG
>JAQISU010000458.1:0-87128 GCA_029339505.1 Unio delphinus
TCAATATTTGCTGGAGAATGATTTTATCGAGCCCAATAAAAGTGTTTGGAGTTCACCATGCATACAAGTTCTAAAACCAGATAAAACTTTCCGTATGCGCACTGATTATAGGAAGGTGAACAGTGTGACAAAAACAGATACATTCCCATTACCAAGAATTGACGATTGTATTGATAAAATCGGGAATGCCAAGTATGTCACCAAATTTTACCTTCTGAAAGGATTTTGGCAGATTCCACTAACGGAAAGAGCAAAGGAAATCTCGGCATTTGTGACTCCAGATGGACTTTACCAATATAAAGTAATGCCATTTTGGATCAACGGGTCACCAAGTACATTTTAACGTCTCATGAATCACCTCTGGTTAGGACATTGTGATGCCTATATAGATGACGTCATCATCTACAACGACACCTTGATAGAACATCTAGCATCAATTCGAAAATTCTTTGACAGACTCACTGATGCATGTTTGATTGTTAATTTATCTAAAAGTGAGTTCTGCCGTGCTTGTGTGACTTTCTTAGGACATATTGTGGGACATGGACAAGTTAAACCAATAGATGATACATTTGAGGCTATTTCTAAATTCCCTATGCCTGAAAATAGAATGCAACTGATGCGGTTTTTAGGTATGGCTGGAAACTATCGTAAAGTTTGTTCAAATGTTTCTATAATTGCAAATCCCCTGACAAATTTATTGAAAAAAAGAACAAGTTCTGTTGGACTGAAAAATGTCAGGAGGCCTTTGACAAGTTAAAAGCCATACTTGAAACAGCACCCGTTCTTGCAGCTCCAAATTTTAATCAGCCTTTCAAATTATCTGTCGATGCAAGTGATGATGGCATTGGAGCAGTTTAGAATTCAAGAAGACAAAAATGGTATTGAACATCCAGTGTGCTTTTTTTAAAAAAAAGAAATTAAACAAGAATCAGAGAAATTATTCAACTATCGAGAAGGAATGTTTGCCATTGATTTTGGCTTTACAACATTTTGAAGTTTATTTTAGTTCAGTTCCTTCTTCGATTATAGTTTTTAGTTACCACTACCCTTTTACTTTTATCGGCAAGATGAAAAAACAAAAATCAAAGATTACTAAGGTGGAGTTTGTTATTACAGGAATATAATCCTGACATCAAGATAACAGATAATTTAATTGCAAACGCTCTTTACCGTGTATAACAATATATTATATTGTATACACTGTGTAATTTATAAGAGTGCTTTTAACCTCAAGTGTAAATTGGTTTGTGATAGAAAGAAAGTTTTATCAAATAAACCTTTCTCTTTATTTTATAGGGGAAAGTGTTACGTATATTTGATTTAAATCATTAATTATTTTTGTCAGATTAAAATTTGACATTTTGGGTTTAAAATTCATTAAATTGGGAAGTGTTTTCTGGAAAATTCGGATTGACCTATACTCCTATCAGGTGTTGACCTTTTTCTGACCTGGTTTCAGAGTTATAAACAAGCTTTTCAAATGATTGGCTGATTCCAAGGACATCTTTTAATTTTTAGTTCTTGGGATGAGAAGTGGCTTATTCTCATAAGGTGTATACGTGACTTGGTAAACGTGAACTTGTTCGAAAAGCTTCCATAATATTACGTGCCCCTTCCTATTTACGTGAAAATCAGTATATAGTTGTGCTTGGGAGAGCAAACAGTTCAGTAGAAGATTTGGGTTTTTAGAATACAAAGATATGTTTTATTGTTTGAGTTATTTTAAATTATCTTGTATTGGAAAGTATTTCCATTCGTTTGGATCAAGAGGAATTTATTGTGTTATTTATCTGAGAAAACTTGTGATCATTGACTTTCATAAATCAGAACTAACTTCATCACGTGACATCGTCTGCCATCTTGGATTGCTTCGTCGAGATTTGAACCGGGAATAATTAGGGCATTTTATTATCAGGACTTTTGCAATTCCAATAGTGGATTATATTCTGAATTTCTTTTTGGATTAACTTTGGATTTGATTCTTAAAACTGTAAGTTTATTTTTTCTTTTCTGAAAATATTTGTACTCAATAAATTGTTTGTTAAGTTTTACAAAGTTGTTATTTTCACTCTTTATATGTTACTGTTTATTCGAGCATAAGCACGTAACATGTACCAATATCCTTAAAATGCTAATAACATATAAACGGAAGCATAATAATAATTTTCTTCTGTTAATCGAATTGTACACCTCAAACCACGTCGATGACGAAAACAATTTAGCCGACTTTCTAGCACCCAATATTCAGAGCTTACACTATATCAAGAATTAAGTGGATGACACAAGTATCACGCCGATGCTTGAAACATGTATGACACATTCTCTTGGAGAAAGACTTCGTTCGTAAAATAGGAAACCAAATCAGATGTTGATAGCATTGCAATTATAACTCAACCCGAATAGATGGAGGCGAAAACCGAGGTATATAATTAAAAATACCTGTGCGACAAAACTGGAAATTTCTCC
This sequence comes from Unio delphinus, assembly GCA_029339505.1. NCBI lineage: Eukaryota > Metazoa > Mollusca > Bivalvia > Unionida > Unionidae > Unio > Unio delphinus. Next base: position 2,470 of record JAQISU010000458.1, read on the forward strand.
TATTAACATTTTACTATTAATGTCATCCAGCTTCAATTACTCTGTTTTTGGCCTCAGTGAAAATACAAATAATGCAGAAATATCATGATTTATATTTCAGAATACGACTTTGATGCATACATTTGTTTTATTGTAAATTCGTTATACACCGTCAGCATAGTTGATAAAATAATACGAATGTAATTCTCGCTCCAGTGTTCTTTTCATGTAGTCGAATAATGCAAAAAAATCATCTTCTATAATTTGCCTACAGATGAGTTTAGATTAACTTCTAAAGCAGCAAATGCCAAACAATTGTCAAGAAAACTGATCTTTAAATTATATACCATTAATATTCTTTCGTTACTAGCGTAAATGAGAAGCCGTAGTTGTTGCCTTATTTGAATTCAAACTAGCATTACCCTAAAAGTAAGCATTACTCGTGCTTTTAGTTTTCGCGAATGAAATGGAACTGTACATTGGACATATAGTTGCCTTCATCCTTTACTGAATAAGTCCATAGCAGTTTTCTCCCTTGCATGTTCTTTTCTGACGTGTTTTAAATTGTCTTTAACTTTATGGGGCCAGTTTTCATAAATAATACTTTATTGCGAGGGCCCTATAAGGGAGCTGTTTAACCCCATTAGTGAACTTTGATTGCAATGTTACATTTATTAATATTATTTAAGGTAATGTATATGTATCTGAGTGAATGAATAGTTTGCATAGAACATTATAGCTGATATTCTCAATATGTTTGTTATCATCGGATACTATATATATATATGTATATTGTGGTGAACTAAAGTACACGAGTACATACTAATGAGCAAGGCTGCCTAGTAGATTCTGATTCAAACTGCAGGATTTTGTGCTTTATTCCTATTGAATATTGTAATATATTAATTGTAGGTGAGAGGTCATCATTTGTGCTATCTACATTCGAAAATATATTTTATAATACATAGTTGAATAGTACCCGTTATCAGTAAATTAGCGTACGGAAATATCAACCTTTGTATCTAGATTTAAATAGATAAGTATCGAAACATTAACTGATTATTTATGATACGGAATTATCATCATCACCAGCTGAGTCAATTCTTTGGATAATAATGTAAATGCATATTCTCTATAAGTATCTGATAAAGGTCTTATTACATATATTATTTCCCTTCTCTATGTTTGAGTACTTTTGTTTCCATAAACTCAAAATATAAATATAGTTTAACAAACGACCATTTAGAACAAATCTTTTTAATTGTATTCGTTCCAATATAGGTATTTGAACATTAATCTTGATATATTGCACCATACACGAAATGTTTATTTAAAACCTTTATTGTTATCTGGAAATGAAAATTCACAGGAAATAATACCTGATAAATATATACTATACATGTACATATGGAATGAAACATTAGAAATCACAAACTGGATAACCTGTTTAGAAAAATGTGTAAAGTGTAATAGGCAGTGAAGATCAAAGAGGCAAAATTTATTTCAAATGCATTTAATAATAGACATATTGTGTCGAATCCGAGCAAATGTCGTCACATTAGGCTAGTAACCTAATTTAGATGAAGTTGTGTATATTCATGCATTTGAATGCACTATATTATGTACGTAAATGAATGATGCGCTTGCACAAACACAATACATACAACGGATGGATGATAATACATAAAAGCACGGTGACAGTTGATTTGGTGCTCCGATGTCTGCATTTATCAGAAGAATAAAGAAAAAAAAAAGAAAAAAATAATTTATGTTTAAGTTTGTTAACAATATAATTCCCATGATAGTGAAAATAGTAAACAATATATACAGGAAGTACTCTAAAAATGTACTGATATTTGACAGAATACAAAACATTTGAAAAAGGAAAACCAATTATGAACTATTGAACCGAAACATATTCCAGAAATAATAAACGTTAGTGTATTGTCTAATGTAATGGAAGTACACGAGAGTATTGATCCGGAAATTTGTTCGTGAACTTAATTTGAGGTTTAACGAATACCAAAAGCATATGTTATAGAAATGTAGCGAGTACTTGGCTTGTTATATGCCTGGAGTAACTGATGTAACATATATTTCAGGAAATCAAACATACGTCGTTTGGTCTATTTAACACTTTTGACTTTATTAATATAAATAGTAGAAGAGCGAAAATCAAAGAAAACAGTTAGGGTTAGACTTCTTAAACAGTCAAAAGCATCGATATGTTCGTTTTCTGATTGTGGCAATAAATAACGCTATTTTGGGAGGATTTTCTCAATATTTTTTTTATAATCCTTAACGTTTTATACTTTAAATTTTAATGCGTTGCTCTTATCACAAGTTAAATTTATGATTACAATTATTATTATTATTACGAATGCATTCTTCCTCTTCCTCTTCTTCTTCTTCTTCCTCTTCTTCTTCTTTTTATTAGTCTTATCTGAAATGTCCAAGATGATTAAAATACCAATCTGACACTCTCGGAACGATCCGAAATCCGCAACTGAAGAGCGTGGTTTAGGCCAACAGTTCATATTTTTGAAACATTGTTCGAAAATCGTATCAGATATTGGGAGCGAAAACTAATATTCAGAAACTACGCATAATACATGTCATGGGTCTCAGAGGAATGCTTCTATAACCTTTGTATTTTTATAAGGTTGTTAAATCATTTACGAATCATTATTATGTAACACAGTCTATACCATACAATGACAAGGGATGGTTTATTTGATGCTTTAAAACTGACTGTATGGTCATCCTAGCGGATATCACGATACCAATTGTTTTTCCATAGACCACAATGCCAACGTTTTGTGAAATAAATATACTTTATATCCTATTTCAGCATGAATGTCGCACACTATCATAGAGAACAATGCCAGATTGTCCATGTGATAATGACAGAACCAGGTAAGCCATTGCATATAAGAGAAATAACTCTGCTGGAACTAGACAAGGGTATGAGCTATCTAGTCACAACATATTTATTTTGAATCATATGTATCACATTTTAAAAAAATCATAAAAAATACAAAATATGATCTATATAGGAATTAGCATAGATTCACATGTTGTCAAGAGACTAAACTTTTTTTTAAGCCTAACAGAAAGTACAACTCTTACATAATCCACCGATCATAGCTATTGTTGTTGTTTATTTCGAATGCAAGGTTCCCCACACCTTAATCTCCACTCACGTGAACTTGCGGAATTGGTGCCGTATACCAGCGCATGTATTACATACAGCAACACTTGTTCATTACAACCCTGCATACTCTAATTATATAAATTAAATGCAGTTAAAAAGGAACATCGTTTTTCTATGTAGATGACAATTCATATTATTCTTGCATGTACGTAGTGTACTATTGCACAAAGTTTTAAGAAAGTCTAAATGGAACTGTTTATGTTTAATGTTACTAAGCAGTACAATGCCGCATGCCATTAGTAAACATATTAATATTTAAACACGGGAATTAGACATGAATACAATAAATATGTGCACGCATTTACTAGCACAATAATTATTGTTCACGCAAAGCTTTTTAATTTAATACTTACCGCAATAAGGAGGGTCATAATTAGTCAGTAGTAGAACTTGACAATTAATGAAGACAATTTAAATCAATCGGCGTGGTCTTCAAATTATTTCGTCAAAGACATTGGTCCACAGCATTCCCTCGGTCCTAGAGGATTAAAAACGGTTTATTATATCTGCCCTTGGACCTTACGCAAACCAGTGAAATATAGACTCTATCCATTTGCATGTAAACAGTATCAGCCTAAATCAACAACTGTAAATATCGTATTATATAATTAGCAATTTCGTACATTTCCAAGTATTAAGTCTCGGTTATTAATTTGAATAGGAATGTTGAATTAAGTTGTGGAGTCATTCTAAAATGATATGAATATAAAAAAACTGAAGTAAAAGAATAGCATGATAATATATTTTGTGTTTTCATGTGACTCATTAACTAAGCTATATATTATAACTCATGGGATTGAAGGTTTTCGTTTCTTACCTTTTTTTCTATTGCAAAATAATTAATATTTAAATAAATTTATGCTGTGATAATATTATTTACTGATGAGCATGCATTGTGTTACATATTAGAAAAATCTAGCACTTATTCAAGAACCTCATGTATAGCATAACATTTTTGTATGTTAGTAACACTTTGAAGAAAACAAATTAATTATTTATAAAATAATCGGCAATTTTGATTAACACAATCTAATAACATGAAAGTACATTAACTTGAAGGGATTGATCCTTCAGTGTCTGAGTGGTACACTTTCATGCATAAAGAATAAGTCACCAAAACAGTATCAGTATAGTTGCGTCATCCAATCAGAGCAATTTCATTTCCCAGTGATCTATTCATTGAATAGAAGCGATCCTCGATTTATATATTTACTTAAGGATGCTATCAATCTGTACAACCATGCCAAATGTTTAGACACTATTGTTCATCAATCAAGACAAACGGAGCTAGTTAAGTGCTACAAATCGATCTTCAGTTACTTTTTTAACATTTGTTACATCAACATGTACCAGTCATTACAAAACCATATACAAGAATTTATGGTAATAAACAGACACGATGTTAGGCTGATACAAATTCTTGTCGTGCATATTTTATTTTAGAAAGAAAAGAAAAACTCCATAAGACAGGTACATTTTGTAAGCATTTCGAATATATTACAATAGTCGAGGACAATGACGAGCCTTATTTGTTTAAAAGTCAATGATATCTTAATTTTAAAACACAATTCCATTTAACCCTTAATCATTTAAAACAATTACGTTCAGCGCACTGTTTTCATGTTATTATTTATGTTCTTTGTCTCTATTCTGCAATTGTTTTTGATGATTGTTTAGGTTATTGAAAACCTTTTCTTTGCAATGTTTGCTGCTCGATGTTTTTTCAAACGTAACTCACAGCATTTACAACATTCAGTGATAACTATGTACCCATCATGTAATATATAATTTGTTTTAAACAAGCAGGCTCACAGAGAATCTTTCGGGAAGAATAACACCTTTGAAATGCAAAACAAAGGGATATATATGTGATTCTCACTCAAAACTTGATACTGTATAATTTAATATTTCAATATTGATGACGAAATGTGTTTTACCTACATGTATCAGATGAATATATTTGCACAGTAAACTGAACATATAACTTGTGTCGTTTAATTTAAGACCAAAGATTATCTTCAGTCTTTCCACTCTGTCAGATGATCAAGGAGCCATCACTCATGGCCCGCCTATTCCAGTCTGCTGCAGTATGCCCCAATTGAGATACTTATCTGTTGAAGACCCTTTGGTCCAGAAGGTTTGGTCTATTAACACTAGATAACAACTATCTGTATATGAATCACCACAATTACTGACAGCATCACAAAGGATATTAAAAACACCAACGAGTCTCGTCAATCTGTATTAGAGCTAAAATCACACCTCCAACTTTGAGACACATGAAGACGGCAAGGAAAGGACCGTCAAACTGCTATACACCTACAAACCTGGCGATCATCGACGGTAAAGAAACAGGATAGATTCAGACATCCAACGAGACTGCACCCGCCGAACAGACCTTCCAACAAAACAGAAAGACAACTCTAAATCTGTCGAACGGAATGCCAAACCATCAAAGAGCTGAAAATGTAATGTCTAAAGACGTTTCCACGGTCATGTACAGATGCCAGTTTTTAATCGTGTACTGGGAGTTGATTATTAAATACAAGATAATGTGATTGGACCTACTGCGTAAGATTACCATCAATACAACCAGTATCGTTGGTAACTCTGCATCCGACAAGGAGAAACCTACATAACATTTATAGCTGGAAGGTAATTAAATAGGTTGTTGTGGTCATAAAATGAATCACGTATAAAACTTTATACAGTGGATTAAAAAAACCAACACGATATATGCATCTGCTTGATTATCTGTACAACGTAGAATAAAATCCGGAACATCCAATACTTTTAAAAATTTTAAATTTCACATAATGCAGACAAAACGAAACATAATTTTAAATGCATTTCCTTCTGCATCATACGATAGCGCCCCTGTAAAGTGGACAGCTGTATGATAAAATGTTTTATGTTGTAAAGTTGTCTACCTCGAATCTATATACCCTGGATATGATGAAGCAGTGAGCTCAGGGTGTATAGGTTTTCCCATGCCAAGCACCTCTCTCGTTCAGCTTCGATTGAATCTGACGAAATAAGTTTATAATCGTGAAATTAGAATGAAGCAGATCCTTTGTTTTTAGGTGCTGCATGTGTACTATAATACTGACTATCTGGTAGGTTATTCGTGTGGTCCGTCTCAGATTAACATCATATGACGGAGCCCCTAGTATCGGAAGTAAATTAATGTTATGTTTCTCTGTTCTCACCATAATATGTTTGTTTGTTTTTAGCTTCTTTCATTTCAGGTTTTAAACATTTTGATAAAGGGTTTCTACACCTCCCTAACCAGTGTATTCGCTACACCTCAACCCTGGCTGGTTTCGGAGTTATTCAAATAAGTGATCCTAGCCAGAGGATTGATGCAGTGAATGTTATAGTGTATGTTGTTATATTGTATTGTACGTTACCTTTTGTATTTTGGTTTGGACTGGCTTTATATTGGTCGAATTTCGTTTTTTTTTTTTAAAATTATAAATAATTTATTTATAGAATCATTTCAGTGTATGTACAAGTTAGTATTTGTTTGCATAGATGGTTGTCAATAGATTGAAGTTTCCTACTGTAATCAGTTATATCTTAATTTGATAATTGTAGGGAAGTAGGTATAAGTTACCATTTGTATAAGTATTACAAACAATTAAGTATAGTATATTCATTAAATTCAATCAGTTAAAATTGGGTAATATAAATTGTATATATCATATTCAAGTTTCTAAATTCCAGTTCAATTGAAGCACTAGTAATATTGTTTTTTTTTTGTTTAGCATAAAGTTTGCATGAGATTGTTCGTGATCCATGGAGATTTCAGACATTGTGACAGCAATGTGTCTGGATTACCGACATATCAGTCTCATTTCTCCATCTTCAATTCCCAGTTCCTCTGGACTTCAAGCGAGAAACTCGCGGGGTTCCATTACCATTATCAAAGGTCTATAGAGATTAAACATTTCACAATGTAAAGTTATATTTATACATCTGGAAAGGTTCGCATGTCCATCCTTATTTTCACTTGAGATTTTGTGTTGTTGAAGATGTCGAGGGATTTCATCAGTCATGTCGCTAGCAAAAAAGTCTAGTAAACCGTCATAACCATTCCCATTTCACGGTAGACAGTGTATCCAGATACTTCAGATTTCAAAACGAAAACACTCACGATTGTATGTTTGTTCCGTTGTACAAGTTCAAAGTGGTTTATATAAAGTTCAATTTTAATTCAAGTGTTACTCGTTTTATTTAGAATACTCGATGTCATTCCCATTTCCGTATACTTTCAAAGTACAAAATTGCCCTTTTTAGTAGTTCCTTTTTGATAATTCTTTGTCCTTTTCCATTACCATTTTTTTCCATGATTCATCACTAAAGTACACCGCTCACTGGCAATTGTTGTTGTAGGGTTTAACGCCATTTTTTATGCACGAATTAGGCTATACATAGCGGCCAGTATTAATGATGGACTAAAAACCCGAGAAAATCCCAGGAAAGAACCACCACCCCACGAAAAGCTACTGGCAAGCTTTGTCACATACCCACATTTGCCGAATCTGAGACTCGAACCTACGCAGACAGATGTGATTTGGCAGTGATCCGTAACGGAGAGCGCTTTAGATCATTCGGTCGCTCGGGGCCCTTGAGCTCACTGACAAGACGTTCCGTACCATTATGGACCATCTGGTAGATGGAGATCACAAACTTAGACCTAAACGACAGCAGGCTTCTCCGTTAAAAAAATTAGAAGTGTTATATTTACCATACCGCCGGATGAGGATAGTGGTATGTAAGATGATTAATAGCCAACAAAAGTATATTTTTTTTAGGTTTTCATGGTCAATATAGAGAGTGAAAGATAGGCAAATGTTTACATTATTAATCCACTTTAATAATATAACCTCTAGGCTTTGAATTTAGCCTTGAAGTCAAAACAAACGTCACTTAATGTCGATGACGTTTTCAACCGGTCGATGAAAAATGTAAATCATATTCATATCATATCGTCTGAACTGTAGATGTTAGATGTAAGAGTATTATTTAGATACAGAATTATTGAATGTATAACAAGGACATTTAAGTGATATATGTTCAAGCAACATATTTTGTGAGGTATGATATCTTGTTGCATCTATTCATATTATATTTTTAACAAGTATTAGGTCCTGTGGATTTCGTTTCTTGTTTAAATAAAATATTTTATGAAGGTTTGATAGATATAAGGATGCCTTTCCAAAGTCGATAATGACCGGAATAAAAGACGGGAGTTTAGTCCTGAAGTTTTACGTGGTCATTCTAATTTTTGTATAGTGTTTTGGAAATTTAAGTTTGCGATATTTAAATATAAAATGTCATGTTGTACAGGTGGACATTTCATAATATTGAACATACTTATAATCTATACGGGATCTTATCTTGAAAGCTTAAAATTACGTGGAACATTATAATCGTAAGCAGTAATTTTACGGAAGAATTATATAGATGCATGTGCATTAAGTTACAAAACAACAGGTAGCGTCGATATGTATATATCACATATTGTCAGTTGAAATTCCAGTGTTATCAATTCAGGTCAAAACATTAGCAACAAAGCTGTACTGCACCATACAGTGGTCTATAGATAAAGAGCTGCAATCAGTTATAGTCAATATTCAATATTGTATAGTAAGATACTTATGCATTACTGGAATATGCAAGATAGAAATTCACTTCGAACCTCTACCAACAATCAATTTGTAAATACATTCAGCCTAAATTCAAAAGCCGATGAGTAGAATGGAGTCCAGACTTTCAAATTTGATCGGAATCTGCATGTCTGTCTTGCTAATTTGTACGATCTTGGGTAAGTCAATTCAACTACCGCTGTGCATTTATTGAATACATTGGTAGGTTATATTGAGAGAACGTCCATCTTTATTTTTTTTCCTAACATCAGAAAGGTATCACGGACTGATACATTTCGAAAGGAAATAGGTTGGAAAAATGCTTAAAGGCAAATTTAAGGCAAATTTAAGACATGTTATATCGTGTTTTATTGATCTATCCAATCATACATACATACATACATACATACATACATACATACATACATACATACATACATACATCTTTAAATATTATTTCGGAAATAAGACAACGTTTATAATAACATAATCGTACCGTTATACAAATAAATAATTAATTGTTTATGGCCCAATGTTATCCACAAAGGTAGAATCGGTGAACGAAAACCAATTTTTGTAAACGACTCGTGAAATCTCAAGGTTTTTCAATTTCAGTTTTGCTTTAATGTGTTGGTGCTTTACATACGTAATATCTGTAATGGACATAACTACATTGACCTGTCCAATTCTACACACACACACACACACACACACACATACACACACACACACACACACACACATATATATATATATATATATATATATATATATATATATATATATATATATATATATATATATATATATATATATATATATATATATATATATGCTGGTTGATAAAACACGCATCTTTCAAAGTCTAAAATATGTAAGATAGTATCTACCGTATATGCGAATCGGGAAAATGTTATCAGCATAGGGAACGTGCCTTTTCTTGATAAATAGAATTGTATTCTATATTCAATAAAGGTTTCGTCGCCTTCCGAAAGAAACAACTGTATGGTTTGGGAGACTTTGCCGGATTGGTATATAGTTAAACGCACCTAAAAGACTCTTTATGGCAATTAAAAGTTTTAAGAAATGCCATTCACTAAGAAAATGCATAAGGCACTTATTTAAAATTTTGACTTTCCTTTTTTTGTATTGCATAGTGATATACACAAGCGAATCAAACCTGCTAGGTGATCCGGACAAAAAGGATCGAATGGTCCCTACTGCCTCTCATTACGTGGACTAGATACAATATAATTGGCCTGTGTTTTGCGAATCTGTTTTAAGACTGATAATACTATGGTATTTATTGTATCAACTCTCCATAGTTGTAGTTGTTTATATTTAAACATAAGCATAAAGTATAAAGATTATCCCCAGAAAGCAAAGAGAAAGCGAACATTTTATCGGAATCACGCACATCATTGTCTTATACATGTGCAGGACTCATTAAGTCACGTGTTCATAATAAAAGATTCAGAAACAGACATAAATTCAGTTGAAGACTGATAAATGCTTTGAAATTCGCTGAAAACGTTTGTGAGACACATTAAAACATATCTATAACAGATGATGTTGATTTTATTAGCCATCTATTTGCCTCTGATACTTTGAGTACTTTAGAAAACAACTAGAAACCCGTTGAGGGCGTTCTTGCTGCTGCCTTAATTGTACTACTATTACTACTACTACTACTACTACTACTAATAATAATAATAATAGTATTAATAATAATGACTTTGTAAAGCGCCTAAACATTAGAAACTCTAAGCGCCTTATAATATCTATAAATGATATGAAAGAAACAGAAGAACACCATATAATTAGACAACATAAAATATGCTGCGAAAATAATTACGGTAGGAACATTCTTAGGTCTTTAAGTTTGTTCTTGCAGTCGCAAATGGTGAATTTTAATAATTTTAATGAGCAATGCGGTCCTCGTTGCTGGGCCATGGTATGCAAAAGAACGTTGTACATATGACTTCGTTTCATAGTGGAAATAATGAGTATACTATTGTCAGAATCGAAGCGTAAGTCTCTAGCTGGTGTGTACACATTGGTGAGGCCAGTTAGGTTTTGTGTTTGATTCCGGATCGAATGGATAGCCAATTTAGGGTACAGAGCAGCGGATAGGTGTGCTCCGATCGTGGTACTCTAAGGATGATCCGAGCAGCTGTATTGTGTACTTGTGGAAGTTTATTTTGAGTATATTATGAGATAAACCAGATAGAACTGAGTTACAATAGTTCAGTTTTGAAAGTACTAATGAACGCACAAGCGTTTTAGTGGCATCAGCTCAAAGATATTTGCGAATAGAGCTGATGCGTCTCAGCTCAAGATATGTAGCCTTGCATATGTTCATGACTTGTTGCTGCAATGTGAGAGTACTATCCAGAGTAACAGTTAGGTTTCGTACTAACTGTATGAATGTAAGGCTGGTGTTGCTGATATTTATTATTTGAGGTAAAGGATTTGAATGAGAAAGTCTTTGTGTTGTGATCAGAATAGCCTCAGTTTCATCATCATTCATTTGCAAATTATTACATGTAATCAATGATTTCACATCAAAATGCAACTCTCTACTCCTTGGATGGTAGCATCAACATCTGTTGGGTGGCTATACTTGTATATATGCAGTTTCATCGGCATACATTTGGTGAGACACTAGATGATGATATATGACACTTGAAAGCGGTGTCTAACAGAAGATGATTAATTGTTTGAACCTTTTGATTTATTATTCAACTTCATAAAGGCGTGAAAAGTATCAATGCAGTGTTCTAATAGTTTACAGTTGTAATGAATTTATGCTATCAATAATACCAGTGGTTTGATGTGAAGTAATTTGAAGAGATAAAAACTATTTAATGGATCTTTTATCAACTTTCAAAATTTATTTCCATACTTTTGAAAATGTTACAGGTTATTTTTATATATGAGAGTAAATATTTTATAAAGAGCTGCGTTAATCACGCATGTGCGTTTATCGTATTCAAAGTCTAATGTGAGACCACTTTTTATGTTAAGCATCATCAAATAATCCGATAGGGATATATTCACATGGTAACTTTGTAAAATTGCTGTTAAAGCGGGCACTTAACAAAATTATATCCAGTCGTAGAACAGAAATAAATGCATACTTTCTAGTGGTCTGTTTTCATACCGTGTGTTTAATAGGTAACAGGTTTGCAATTATGATATTAAAAAAGTTTACTATTTACAAGAAAATATCGTGCGAACTAAAGTGACTCAGGCTTGAAGAGTAAAATATGTTCTAAGGTGTTTAGATATTTTAATTGGCAGTAACTTTCTTAACGTTGCACTGTATGCAATTTATAAAACTGAAAACCTGCGAATTTGAATTAAACATCAATCTAAATTTTCATAAAATATGCTACAATTTAGCGTCCATTGAAGGACAGACTGGTATACAAACACGGGATGCTTGTTCAGTTGTAATGTATTGATGAGAAAAGTAACCATCATCTATATACAGATGTATTTAGAAAGCCAAGAATACTGTGTGTTAAGATTGCAAACCATTATTTTTTGCATTTGATTGGAATTTCAGAAACTTTTGTGCTTTTTATGAGAGGTGTGATTATAAAAGTCTTAATAGTTTCCAAAAGATATATCTCATCTGTTTCTGTTCTATGAGGTTTGTACATAAAAAAATATTTTTCGTATCATTTTAGATCAAACTAATTCCATTTTTTAATATACAAATAGAATCGTTCTTCCTAAGTTGTCTTTGCTCGTCTTCACGTGGATGGAAAAGAAAGTAATTTATATTGCTTTTTCCATGTTTATAATATAAAATGCTATTTTGATATTTCATTCGCTGAGACTAGAATTACATCGGACCTTCAAAACTTGTATTTTAAAATAAATTATTCTCGACATTTGTTTTCCTCCAAATGCATTGATACTTTCTTTGACTTAAAATAATTGAACATTTGAATACAATTTTATTTGACAACTTCTGCACAATCTGAAGCAATCTTCCTGGCGGTATATGCCATTTAAAATTTTACAGCAGATGCAAATGATACGTATATATTGACGTCACTGAACTCTACGTGGGACAATGCTTGCGTCGGCAATGGACCTGCTGTAATTAATGGTATCCAGTTTTACCCAATGAAGTTTCCGCCGAACTTTTCATCTACAGTAGGAACTGCTAAAGCATGGATTGGTTATTACCAGAGATTCGGTTACTTTAACTTATTAGGTAAGTAGACAAAAACATCTTCATATTAATTATTCGTAAAAGTAAGATTTTATTAAATGATGTTTTTTTTTAAAATTTGGAATTTTTCCGAGGATGATCATTCATAAAACGTATGTATTAACGTACTGCATACGTTTCGTTCATAAATATCCATATTAGACGCTGTAATAATAAAACGTTAATATTTTAGAACGCTTATTACATATATGTGATTTGTTGTTTCTTCTAAAGTATTATTCAGATGCCACAATAAATGTTCACTAACACTTGAATGTTTTGCCTACATTATATATCACTTGCAAGGCACTGTCATCGTGGAGGAGAAAAGGTCATAGACATGATATATATATATATATATATATATATATATATATATATATATATATATATATATATATATATATATATATAGTTAAAGAGGAAGAGAGAAGTAAGAGAGACAGAGTGGAAGGAGAGTTAAAAATAAACAATAAGCATTCAACTTTATTGTGACTACAACAGGATGTTTGTCCGTAAATGATGAGAGCAGCCTGATTTTGATCGACAATACACCCGGTAGATGCGCGACGGCTTGTGGGAGTTGCAATTATATAGGTTTGGAGGTAATTTAGTAAACACATACTCGTAATGGGAACGATTGTGTCTCTTTAAAAAAGAAGAATGTTTTCAAGATTTAGACGATTATGAAATATGTTAAAACTTGCATGGTAACAAAATATTGGAAATACCAGTAATCGACAATGCTTATAGGAATGTTAATTTTCTTTAGAGATTTTTATTTTAAAGAAAAAAAGCTTTTGGACAGAAACATAATATAATTTCAATATACGCTCTCGATTCCGTAAGGTGAGTGTCAGCTGATTGGCAGACAAAAAACACTAAAGATCATAAATATAAAATAATGAACCTCTATTTGAATTGAGTCTTTTCTTTTAGCTTAAAAAGATTTCCACAAATCATCAACATTCATAGTCACTGTAAATATGATAATACAATATGTCATTACACTTTTGCTATCACAATTAACAAAACAAAAATTGCAATGAGGTATACATGTATTAGTTTTATGTGCTAAATGATATTATGTACTTTCCTATATTTTATATAGGATAACATTTGCCATTGCTTGAACGTGACTGAAATAGGAACATCACATTTTAAGAATGCAGTTACATGTTCAACGAAAATGTGCAAGGGAACACAGTTCTTCTGTGGGACTCGAGGACAAATGTGGGTTTATGGTGTTAATAATGGTACGAAAAATATATTTGATTTGAATACAATATGTTCTCAATAACAAAGAAAAATGTTAGTTTTCTGTACTTCCGATGTGTTATGTCTGATATATCTTGTGCAGATAGGAACAAATGTAGCTTAAAAGCTTTGTCTTGCGTTTGTTCTCTTACTGCAATTTTAGATAGAATTCCGCTTCTATCAAATTTTATTTGGTGTATACTTTCTTGAAATATTCATAACAAGAGTCAGGATTAAATAGAAAATACCTCCAATGCATTCGATTCGAACAGTAATTTTGTATTTTTTTCCTTCTTTTTTAAAATAACAGGCAATACTTTACGTCTTGATCAGCTGGCAACAGCATCTAATAATGAAAACCGATGCTTATCTGCCCATTATAATCATTGGTCTGGAGGTGCGGGTTGGCAGTTTAGCAGCTGTTTGGATCATCACAAGTCACTATGCGAATTAAACAGTAGGACTTTTGTCTGAATATTTCTTTGACAAACACACACACACACACACACACACACACACACACACACACACACACACGCTCATACATTTATGTTAAACAGATAAATTAACATGGTTATATACACAGTAAACAGATAAATTAACATGGTTATATACACGGTAAACAGATAAATTAACATGGTTATATACACAGTATACAGATAAATTAACATGGTTATATACACAGTAAACAGATAAATTAACATGGTTATATACACAGTAAAGTAGATATGGACGAGACAGCAATGCAATCTTTTCATCTCTCTATACATAGCTAAGTAACCCGTATGTAAGATTAATTTCTAAATCGTCACTTTTGTATAAGGTGCAATCGCATCAAACTACTAACTGCAAAGTTACAGGACGCGTACAATATATATATATATAAGCTATAATGTGCTCATGTGATAGCACCACCGACGTGTCACTGCCCTAATATGCACAAGTTTTTAAGTCAAGGAAAATCCAATGAAAGTTCAATATCATACAAATCCATGATTGTTGCAGTTATCCAATACAATTAATAAATACACAACTAAATATTTTCATAAAAAATCAAGTAAACTACTGTCTGTTTAGATTAATTGTTTTCAGATCTGCAATTTCAACGGGCAACAAACAAACAAAACTAGATTCATTTTTACTCTATTACTAATTGAATTTTAAGTGTAGACTAAGAATGCTACGTATTTTATTTCTTAATATTACAGCAATATACACAGCAGATAAAATATTTTAAAGCACTAAAATATAATTTTGACATGAATTTCATATTGCGAGATGATATCATATACTTTAGTTGTTTGCTTTCCTCATAATTTTATCGTCATATATATATATATATATATATATATATATATATATATATATATATATATATATATATATATATATATATATATATATATATATATATATATATATATAGTCTAAACTCTAGATATGTTATCTGATCTGATTTGTATCCCAGTGTTATTTTAGTGTGCGAAGAGTTTGTGACGACCCTGAGGGTGCCACAACATGCTTGCTAATTACATTAACATACCCCACACTGATGCCTATTAAATCAATATATATCTATGAGTGGGTTAATAATGTGACATATAAGTTTCTTTAAAGAAATCATTTATTAATTGCATCATACCATGGTTTTTTTGTAGTTACAGCTGTAGTTATGTTTAACGTGCTATGTCGTTTTAAATAGACTTATATAGAGAATGTAGAAATTCCACACACATGAATGTTTTGTTTACACAGTGCTTTATTTACACAAACAATCAAACATATCGGTTTTCTTATGGACAATGTCGGCTTTTAATGTTTCAATCTTCCGTTGCAGGCCAATTTATTTATCGAAAATATTCTATCAAACAAGCTGTAACCCCTCAGAGCAATGAGATAATATCAAACAGTTTCACATATTTACAGTTATTATTCTATTCACAACTTATCGAATTAGCAATTTTGAAACTTGTAATATCTGGAGAATGAATTCAGATTACACACTTTGTTTCAATTACAATAAAAAGATTACTATTTCTAATAAAAGTTAACTTCTAGAATTATGATATAACAAAATGTTTCTAAGTATTAATACATGTTGAAAAATAATTAGGGTCATTTATGAACGAGAAATTGACAGAACAATATATATACAAGTCTGAAATATTATTATGTTCTTCCTCATGGAATGGTATATTTATGCGAAGTTTTAATATTAATTTGTCCGTTCCCAATATAATTGTTTATCGTCATTTTCATTCAACAAATCGTCTTGTAAAACAAATCAATATCATCCTCTATTTACACAGTTGCAATTAGTATGGAGTATTAGCTAGAAATATATAATATGGACACCTGCATAGAATATTGAAACAAATTATTCTTAATGAATAGAGTACAACGACACATTGACAATCTGCATATGTAAAGATCGCAGAAAATCATACTGAAATTATCTGACTTACTGAATACAAATATTTTACCTCTATATGCAGTGAGTGGCATGTTAATGAAAATAAAAAGCATTTGGCACATTAAGAAATATACTGGTGTTTTCGTCTTTGTGGAATATTTATGCTTTAAAGATTTATATTTGTCATCAGAAGAGTAGTTTTAGTACTGTGGCAAGGGCGATGTGCAGACTGTACATTGCTAAAACGATTGATGATATGAACGGGGGATTAGAAACTGCTCTGTAGTTCTTTAAATCGTTATGGTCACCTGTTGTTTTCTTCAACAGAGGCTTTACAATGGCAGTTTTGAAAAATGATGCGAATTCCCCGGATTCGAGAGAGGTATATAATAATATGGGTTAGTGAAGGCAATATTGGGTCTATGCACTCAAGCAACAGTGATGCTGGAATTAGATCAAATTTACATGACTTTGTTGCACTCTTTATCACGATTGTCTGTATTAAATCCATATAGACAGATTCAAATGCTGCTAGTGGTTGTCGCTGCAGTTCTGTATCGTAACTGTATGGTAACGACGAGTCCATTGCGGTTGTGTTCTCACACTTATCTATAATGGTTTATACGTTGTCAGCGAAGAAATTTGCAAATAGGTCTGGAAGGTTTACCTGAGAGAAGTTAGTTGGAAGTAGTGTACATTTGTTCCTTGACAATAGCTTGTTAGGTATCTAGAAGAGATCTTGGCAGCTTGAACTCTCCACACTGGGTATAACATAACTTAAACCACGGCTAAAAGACACCGACAATCCGGTGCATTTGTAGACATACGGCTTATCACTCCTTTACTATTCCAGTACAACACTCGGCTACCAGTCAATCCACCATTAGTCAAACACTTATCAGTCAATCAATCATCAATCACTCCACCAGTCAATTTAACTCTACAGCTGGAAGATCAATAATCATTCACTCCACCAATCAATCACCTCTAATCAATTAACTATGTATCTCGCTAAAGAAGACTGCCAAATGAAAAATCTTCTCGTACACAAAGCAAGAAACAGAGAGCATGTATTTAATATAAATAAAACGATAGATTTATAAAATCCTTTGACAATAAGTCTATATATTGAAACAACCATTGGCCGAAAATATAATGCTCAATAGATAAACAAGGCGACTCATATTAACATGTTAATATTTGTCTTGCTTAGAGTCACTAAGATGTGTTTGTCATTAATTAGTTTTCGCTCTGTGAACATGACGTCAATGGAAAATACATTTGATTCTTTTATCCCACAATTTTACATGAGAAGTACAGGACGGCTAACAAGTCTTCTGGAAAAGCTGTTGGATACAAAATAATGTTCAGTTGATATCATATCTGGCATTAAGTTATCTCATGAGTTTTACACCATACACGAAAATATAATATTTAAACAAGAGTTCCAGAATATTAATAAATTCTTGGAAGTAATTAAGATTGTCATCGAGAAGATGATCAGCGCCAAATACCAAAATTATAGTCACGTGCATGGAAGCGTCTGACTGTGTTGACTTTCATTGTCTTCGTCATTCATTTTTGTAATAAAAGAGCGTGGTTCCGCTTTATGCTCTGCTATTATTAGTTTATTATAACAAAATTACTAATGAAAAGTGTAGGTAGAAGTGATCTTGACGATATTGTCTTTTGCAGAATATTTCTCCTATCTCTGAATTGTCACCGCTCCCCAAATTGACAGGTTTACTTGAAAACAACAGAGCCGTCAATCAGACGTAATGGCTGTTGTGAAGCCCAAATTACGTGCTATCGAAAATTGTATTTATGTAGTGCTTAACGATATTAAATACCAACTTGAACTCACATACTTGTAATTTCGTAAATATAACTATTTTTAATGATATGTGGTCCTCGATTATATTGTATTATTCTTTGCATATAAACATGCTACTAATACTATTATATTTCCATTTGTTTAAAACTAATTGGACAAAGGTGTTAATTTTATTAAGTTTTAACATAGTTTATTGCATTAATATGTAGGTTGAAATTAAAAAGGGTACAAAATATAAATTCAAATATGAAAAACGTCAAATGAATTTTAGTATAGAAATGATCGCGTTATTTCTCTCTGAAGAATTATTGATTAAGTGATCTTTGATTTATCCTTAATGGAGGATGAAGAATTTACAAATAGCCAAAATAAATTTAAGACTCGACATTATTATTACGCTCATTTAATTGTACTTTCTACTATTGGGCATGTATTGAATTTGACGACTCTAGCTATATATAGTTTTAGCAATTATAAATGGCGAAGCGATTTTTCGTAAAGATTTAATATAGTTTGTGTTTATTACATTGCGTTAGTAAAAGTGAGACATAAAATCTCCAATCACCACAATGAAAGGTATGCAACTGGGAAAGCTTGAAACATTGGTCATTTTGTACCGAAGTTTAAGTTTGTGGTTCTGTCGTCTGAATGTAAAAGTATCCCGTCTTATGATTTGATGAAACGCTTTAATAGATGCCAATGTTATTTTCCCTGTGAATATATTGATTGCCTCATGT
This sequence comes from Unio delphinus, assembly GCA_029339505.1. Classification (NCBI taxonomy): domain Eukaryota; kingdom Metazoa; phylum Mollusca; class Bivalvia; order Unionida; family Unionidae; genus Unio; species Unio delphinus. The sequence goes on from JAQISU010000458.1 coordinate 21,783, forward strand.
TATAGTAGTGAATGTACCGGTTTATAAATTCTTTTTGAAATTTTCAGTGATTTTCCTTTACAATGATTGATTCTTTTAAGTTTAGAGTTGATGTTTTCAGAAGTTACGATGGCATTATAAATACCTGTACCTTATTTTTATTTGTACAAAAAAGTCAGTGTCTTAAGCTTGTAATTTTAATTTTTCGATAAAGGAGATATATTAAATATATCAACAGACAAATAATTTTCGTGTTGTTTAAAAACAAGATACTTAAAAAAGTCAATGATATCAGTGTTCACAATGAAAACATAAATATATCTTTCAAAAATATTATAAATGATCTTCACATTGGAAAACATACAACGTAATAATGAATGTTCGACCATGCTACTATGGCCGCAACAAGGTTATTTAATAGGTAGACAAATTTATTTAGTTCCACATCAGGCGACAAGATTATCTGATTTATTCAAGTAAACATATAACCAATTTAATTCAAGCTGATGAAAACAGTTTCCATAATTGGCACGACAAGGTATATGCATGGATGACGAAAGGCACACTGTATTATTTATTGATACTATACATGTTAATCTCTCTCTCTCTCTCTCTCTCTCTCTCTCTCTCTCTCTCTCTCTATATATATATATATATATATATATATATATATATATCTTAAGAATCTATATTTCTAATCAAGAATGCTAATGAAACTCTAAACATTTGTAGCATTCACTTTTCAGATACAGTTCTAGATTTTGACACATATGGGCTCAGTTCACTAACATCATGGGATGACGCAGCACTAAACTGCTTTAATAAGTCTGAAACCCCTGCTAGGTTTGATTACTATCATTGGAGAAATTACCACTCACAAGATTTTAATGAGGCATGGACAGCGTATATCAGAGATGAAGTCATTCAAAAGAAAGGTAAATAGTAAGATAATGTTGACTGTATCAGACATAGTTTACAAATGTATTAGAAAGATAGTAAATATAGCCAGTTGTATTGTTGTCTTTGACGAACCTCAGCGATTATTTAGAAGGAGTGAACGGATGACATTACATCTATCGGTGCGTGATGTATTTAGTAGTACAGAATATTCATTTTCCTTCAATATTAACAATAATCAAATTCTGCACTCTGGATGCAATTGTAATACAAGCAAGTAATCATGGTAAAAAATATCAGATTTCGTTAAAGCATATGTAAATAGACTCGTCATTTATAAAGTAATTTAACTACTAAAATATTATATACGGAATACACGCCTAATCCATCCATAACAATAATAGACTAATATATAGTCAAACAAACCACTCCACCTCTTACGCATTCTACAAAATATTAAAGAATGAAGATCTAACACTCACACACACACACACACACACACACACACACACACACACACACACACACACACACACATATATATATATATATATATATATATATATATATAGACAAACAAGACGTGCATAACACAGTTTAAAGACACTTTGCAATATTACTAAAAAAGGCAACTGATACTGACAATAGGATATCACTTGATATTTACAATGAAAGCATCTAAACATCCCCTTCCACTCACTATTAGCATATTGAGGTCATTAAAACAGATAGAGGTATACACTTTTGGATATGCGGATTTGTAAACATAGAACGTTATTGTATAATATCAGGTCCGTATTTGATGAGGATATGAAGAGTATCCTATCAGTCCTATGAAGACTATCTACCAATATAGATCGTAAAAAACTTTAATTTTGAAAATATGATACTTTTACAGGATTGAAATCGACTCCTGAAGGCCGAATCAGGTGTTTAAGCTTGTCAGTGTCAGTGTCAAACGAAAAACCAGAGGTACACTTAGAAAATTGTGAAGATAGCTTACCCGCTGTTTGTCTTGCAGGTATGAAAAACTCTCAGGACTATACTATTTCGCTGTATGGCACTTAAACGAGAAAAATGTTAAGATTTGCCGAAATACATCTCATTTGTTTAACTTCTTGTCTAAATTGCATATAAAATGCATTTTTTAAATATTTATTAACCTAGTTGTAAGCCTGTAATTTATAAGCCTGTGTCATATACACAAGTTACATTTCATTACTTTGTCTGATTCAAAAGGTATAGAAAATTATTAATATGTACACAATTTAACAAATTTCATACACAGTTACTTAGAAGGCACCTTAGTAAGTAGTATATGGGGGCACCGTGGTGACAATGGAAAATCCAGTCAAAAAGGGCTTGGGCGAATATAGCGACAAGATTTATAGCGACAAGGGAAAATCCAGTCAAAAACAGCTTGGGGCACTATAGCGACAAAACAGCTTGGGTTACTATAGCGACAAGGGAAATTGAACATGGGGGACCTATATAGCGTCAAGGGAAATGGAACATAGTGGGTCTATATAGCGTCAAGGGGAATTGAACATAGGGGACCTGTATAGCGTCAAGGGAAATGGAACAGGGTGGGTCTATATAGGGACAAGGGAAAAAAAGGGTGGCAATGAAAGATACTATCTTTTCGAGACCTATGAGTGGCCCTGAAAAGGACCGTTATGTGTAATGTTAACGTTGTCTTGTTAACATAGAGGACATCTCACAGATCTTCTTCTCTTCCTTAAACTTCTCCTCACTGTGGGTCCATAGAAGAGAACTCTCTTCAAGCAACCTTGCCTTTCCACATAGACCCTTCTCTTCCAAAAGGCTGTCTCCGTCATATGAATGACACTCCATGATGATCTGACATACATGGGTATGTCAGTCCTAAACAGCATGCTAGACACAAGGGTTGACGATTCAACGTTAGTCCACATCTTCTGATGAGAACAGGTGAAGCGAATGCCATGTACTGCGGTTATTTATAGGGGAAGAGTGGATCGAAACGGATTGAGTGTATCGACCAATCCAAACGTGCGTTACAAAAGTCAGTCACAGCCATCCAATCGGAAGAGAGCAGTCTGTGACGTCACCTTTTCTATATAGAGGTACTAGCGCCTGTGCACAGTCAATCGATTCAAGAGAGTTGTCAATCATGGCGGACAGTAAGAAGACGATGAATTGGAGTGAGACAGGAGTAGAGACAGCAAGTCATGGACCAACAGTGACTACTAAAGTCATGACAAATCTACATCCAGAAGAAGTTGATTTTAACTGGGATATTGTGGATTTTTTAACAACGCAAGAATTTATTCCGTAACCTTCGTTGCCTTCTGCTTCTTCTTATGGACACGTCAATGATTTTAAACAAAGACAAAAAGAAGAATTGGAGCGATTTTTACAACAACAGAAAGTAGAAGAACAAGCTTTTCTTATGCAACAGCAGGAAGAAGAAGAAGCAAGAAGAAAACACCAGGAAGAAACAGTAGCAGCAGCAGCAGCAGAGAAGAATGGAGACCAAGGACAGAAAGAAAAAAGTGAAAATCAAACGGTCACGACGGTACTTTTATATATTTTAGCTGAGTTAAGGAGTCTGAAACAAATGTTTCAGACTTCTTTATCACGACCGAAGAGAAAAAGACCTTCTCGAGCGAAACAACCCAATCTCTCTGTGACTACGTCTACCTTACCATCGTTAGTGATTTCTACCAAATCATTGACAGGAACCACCAGTCCCGAAGTAGGCCTTGGCCGTGGCAAAGGCTTAAGACAGCTCAAGAGGATTTCATCCCGTTTCTGAGTTTGTTTTGTTTTAAACACACAAAACACCAACGGTCCTTTTCAGGACCACTCCAATTATTTCGAAAAGAAATACTATGTCAATTGCCTATTTCAATGAAAACTCAAAAGTCCTTTTTATTATGTTTTTAAAAACCCATGATGTACGTGTGAGTGAATGAATGTGTGAGTGTAGGTAATTATTCTATCAAATCAAAACCAAGAGACACTTACGTTTTTTTCTCTTTAGTTTATTCTAGTACAAACGTCACAATTCAATATCACAACATAACATAACACAATACCACTTTAAAAAAGTTCATAGGTTTTCTTCTGTTTCACTCTTTCTGTTTTTTCATTTTCTTTACTGTCACAGCTTTTTTTTCTTCCTCTTCACTTTCGTTTCGTCTTCTTTTCTTGTCTTTGTGAATGTGTCGGGGTTCTTCCTTGTCGGAGGGTACCTATTCCTCCTCTTCCTCCTGTTCAGAATTTCTTTCCCCCTCCTCCTGCTCCTGTTGTTTCTTAGGGCAGTTTGGAGACCAATGTCCTTTCTCTTTACAATAATAACAGGTATCTTGACTTTTGTCTCTATTGGTACCTTTTCTGTTTTTGTCACGATCTGAACATTCTGTAGCCCAATGTCCTTTCTTCTTACAGATATAGCAAGTATCTTGACTTTTATCTCGATAGGAAGGAGAGTAATCTGTCGGCTTGTCTGACGAAAACTTTCGTATGACCCCACGTAAAGCTCTGATGAGAAGTTCCACTTGTGTAGGTTCTTCCATCGTTCTGGTCAATGTGAGAGTAAAATGAATACTGAAAGGTTAGACACTAACCCTTTATATATATGCACAGATCGGACATGAATATATAGGGTTATGGTCTTTAAAAGGTAGTCATTTGACTTTTTGCAGACAAGATGAAAAGACCACATCATGCTGTGGAGAAAGGAAAAGACAGTAAGAGACAGAAACGTAATGTATCGCCTAGTACAGTAGCTGAAGTCTTGGCTCAAATTCATGCCAGTGATTTTGAAGATGACATGAGTGAGCCCGAATCTACACCCAGACAATCGATGTCCAAGCAAAGTGCACCACCCTTAGTAAACCCTGAAAATTACTATCACATTCGAGAGACGGAAAAGCGTTCCTCTCGAAAATTTAGAACAACGGCTTACACGTATGCCGTAAAGTTTAAAGATTTCAAGTCCAATGTACCTTTGGAGAATACAGACGGGTTCATTACTGAGGTGTGGGATTCTGTGTTAACTACACTGAAACAGCAATGTCAAACCAAAGAAGACGATCGCTTGAGACTTTCTATTCATCACGATAATTTGAAGTCTCCCGTTTGGATCGAGTTTACTAGTCCATCAGAATTGACACCTTCCAAAGTCATCGACAAAATTCAACATGTGCAACAATCCAACGACAAGTTTCACATTGACGATGGAAAAGCCACACTGTTTATGACCCACGTGTGTCTTCCCCAGGGGACCGGACGATGCAAAAAGTGTTATTGGTGGACAGCCTTCGCAGCATGAAGCGAAGCCTTGTCCAAATTAACAATCCTCAAGACCAGATGTGTTTAGCCCGTGCTGTCGTCGTGGGACGAACGTATGCCAACAAGAACGACACAGTAGAATGGAAAAGAGCCTGGAAAACTATTCAACGATCGGGCCGAGCCAAACAAAGAAGTGAAGCAGAACTCCTGTTACAGCAAGCGTGGATATCCAAAGACACTCCTTGTGGCATTCCAGAAATGCAACAATTGCAAGACGTGTTGACACCACATTACACTTTGAAAGTACACCCTCAAGAAGTGCGTGGTCCACTTTTGTTTCGAGGCCACGATTTCAAAGACGGAAAATACATTCACGTCTATCATCACGATGGTCATTTTGATACCATTACCAGTATCACTGCATTCCAGGGATACAGTTGCTACTGTGAAAAATGTGACTATGGTCATAACAATCGAGAACAACACAAGCATTGTGGATCAAAATGTGAGGGATGTTTGGCCTCACAACCTTGTCTGGACCAAGGACAAGAAAGAGTGCATTGCCCTGTGTGTCAGCGCACTTTTGTCAGTCCTACCTGTTACCAACAACATTTGAAGATGCAAGGTTCACAGCAGAAAAGTGCTTGTCAACTGCTGAGATTGTGCCCTACTTGTGGACAAGGCATACGTACCAATAGTGCCAAGTTTCACGTTTGTCGAGGGAAGAAACGATGTCACATTTGTCACCAAATCGTGGACTTGGAACACGATTGCTTCATTCAAAAATATCAACCCCAACCAGAAGATACCCAGAAGAAAGGGAATTTTATCTTTTTTGATTTCGAATGCATGCAAGAAACTGGTATTCACATTCCCAATTTCTGCGTAGCTCACCGTGCGTGCGAGAAGTGTATCCAAGAACCTATCTTTAGTCATTGCCCTCACTGCAGCAAGATTCCTGGAGGACGTGAAAAAATCTTTCGAGGGTCAAACACGTTAGCCAAGTTTGCCCAATGGATCCTTAACCCCATTGACGAAACGTGGAGTCTAGAAGACATTGAACGTTACGGCAATTGTCATCGCCATGCCACGGTCATGGCTCACAATTTCTCGGGATACGATGGGCAATTTCTGCTCAGATACTATGCGGAACAAAGTACCGAACGGCCTCAAGTGACTTTATACGGAGCCAAAATCATTTCTATGCAAGTAGGACAAGTACAGTTTAAAGATTCAATGTGTTACTTGGCCATGCCTTTGAGTCGTATGCCTAAAACGTTTGGAATGACAGAATTGGCTAAAGGTTATTTTCCACACTTTTTTAATACCGAAGCCAATCAACATGCCGTTCTACCCCATTTGCCTGAGGCTGACGACTACGACCCCGACAACATGCGCACCGAACAACGAGAAGCTTTCTATGCTTGGTACCAGAGTCACGCCTTGGACCCCTTTGATTTTCAAGAAGAAATGTTAAAGTATTGTCGATCTGACGTGAACATTTTACGACGTTGTTGTGGAAAATTTCGAGAATTGTTCATGGAGTACGGAGGGCTCGATCCTTTGAAAGAAGCTTGCACCATCGCCAAAGCGTGTTCTTTAGTGTACCGAAAACGCTTTATGCCTGAAAATACTCTAGCGGTCATCAGTCCTCAAACGACGAACTTTGTCAAACGTCAATACTCGGTCAAAGCCCTACGCTGGCTCCATTACTTGTTCGACAAGGAAGACAAATGGATCCAACACGCTCGCAACGGAGGAGGCGAAAAGACCATTGGAACGTATTCGGTGGATGGCTGGGACTTAGAAAATTCTCAGATCGTGTACGAGTTTAACGGATGCTTATTTCACGGATGTCCCCTATGCTACCCTCAGCGTAACACCAAAAATCAGTTTTTACAACGAACCATGGAAGACTTGTACCAGACCACGTGTCAGCGACGTTTGAAGTTAGAACAGCAAGGATACCAGGTGGTGGAAATGTGGGAACACGAGTACGATCTGCGTTTGAAAACCGATCCCGAGTTTAAACGCATCGTAGAAAGTTACACGTTGGTGGACCCATTGAACCCTCGGGATAGTTTGTACGGAGGACGAACGAATGCTACTTGTTTGCTGTACCAAGCGGATGAAGAGAAAGGAGAAGAAATCAAATACTTGGACGTGTGTTCACTGTATCCTTACGTGTGCAAATATTGTCACTTTCCCGTAGGGCATCCAGAATTGATGACAGAACACATTGACTTGGACCACATTCGACAGTACGAAGGATTGATCAAGTGTAAAGTCTTACCACCCACAGACTTGTACCATCCCGTTTTACCTCACCATTGCCAAGGAAAACTGATGTTTCCTTTGTGTCGCACATGTGCCGAAACGTGCGACCAAGACCAACCTTGTCATCACACTCAGGAAGAACGCGCCTTGACAGGAACGTGGGTGAGTGTGGAATTGTTTAAAGCTCTGGACCTGGGATATCAACTGTTAGAAGTGTACGAAATTTACCACTTTCCCAAAACACAACAATACCGCAAGGGCGACGAGAGACAGAAAGGTATTTTTGCAGACTACGTGGATGCCTTTTTAAAACTAAAACAAGAAGCTAGTGGCTATCCTTCCTGGTGTCACACTCCCGAAGACCAAAAGATATTCAAAGAAAAATATTGGGAGCAGGAAGGTATCACTTTTGACCACATCGAGAAAAACGAAGGAAGGCGATCGTTTGCCAAAGTGATGCTCAATTGCTTGTGGGGTGAAATGGCACAACGACCGTCTTTACCCAAGACGGAGTATTTGTCCGAGCCATCTCGCTACTTCCAGATGATTCACGACAAAACCAAAGTTATGAAACACGTGGACGTCATTCGTGAGGACTTGATCTTAGTCAATTACGAAGAAGAACTAGACTTTGTAGAAGCTGACAAATTTGGAAATGTCATCATTGCGGCTTACGTGACAGCCCACGCTCGCTTAAAATTGTACGAAGTGTTAGAACTGTTAGGAGATCGCGTCCTGTATTTTGACACAGACAGTTGCATCTACATTCACCGACCGAACCAGTGCAACCCTACCATCGAAGGAGACCGTTTAGGAGCCTGGACCGATGAACATCCCGACGACAAGATTCTATGTTTTGCAAGTGGCGGTCCTAAAAATTACGGCTACGAATACTGAGACCCACAAGGAGAAATACACACCGAATGTAAAGTGAAAGGATTGACTCTCAATTATCGCACCAGTCGAGTGGTGAACTTTGACGTACTACAAGAAGCCTTGCAGTCGGGACAGGATGAAACGTTTCAAGTGACTACCCACGAACCGCACAAGATTGTCCGTTTACCCACACACCAAATCGTTAGCCGACCTTTGGAAAAAGTCTATCAAATCGTGTACCAAAAAAGAGTACGACTTCCCAATCACTTTACTCTACCGTACGGTCACGTCGAAATTGGGCAGCATATAAAAAGGGACATCGTCCAAGACCAATAGTTCATTTGTCACTACAACGGCACAGCGACAAGAAGATGAATCCATTTAAACAGACATCATTCAAGTTTGGGGATTGTAAAACAAATGTACCTTCCCCGAGTGTGAAAAGTACTGGATGGATAAGACCCATGCATTGCAACGGAAGTTGTCCGGAAGGAAACTGTAAGTGTCCTTGCGGTATGCACTGTAATTGCGTTACAGAGTGCGATGGTGAACCGTACGATTTCAGAGATGCCAGACGCTGTGACGTTAGCGATTCAGCAGGATATCGTGGGAACTTTGCTATGACTACTACCCCTATATCTACCCTGGAAAGTGATGCTGTGCTCGTCAAACCTGAGGGATGCGAAAGCGGTGCCACACGTTATCGTGGACTCCTAGGAATTTCACCGTACCTGCATCGAACAGAAGTGAGGAGAGTCGAATATTCGTTCCCGACGAGTTTGCCTGAATATTGTCATTTCAAAAGTCGATTCCAAACCTTCAAAGATAAATGGCCAAAATATCTGCCTGGACCAACTCCTGAAGAATTAGCCAGAGCCGGATTTTTCTACTTGGGCGAAGGGGATAAAGTCAAGTGTTTCAGTTGTGGTGTATCCATTTACGAGTGGGAACAGAAAGATTCCGCTTACCTGGAACATGCTCGATGGTCTCCGAATTGTCAATACCTACCTTTAGTAGGACCTAGTGATTGGAAGTGACACTACTGTTCCATGTCGTGTAACACACCTAGACCAGTATATAAACCCTCTCTAAAACATAATATTCAAGGATTACCACACGAATTGCAAGAGAAGATCTACAAAGACGTGTGGCAGGGCCTTGCTAAAAAAAATCTCAATGGGTGACTGTAGAACTTTTGTGTCGTGAAATTCACAAGAAGAAAGTGACAAAAATTAACCAACGTGTTAGATTTCTCTGGATCAAGGGTATTTTTTTGCTCCGTTTCCAATTTAGTACGTTTACATCTGAAGATACTTTGATCCTTCTTAACCGTTACCCTGAATGGCAGTGGGACGAAATTACACGTTATATTAATCACTTTCGCTTTTTGAGCAAATTTAATTCTGTGTTTAATTCTGGGTTGAATCTACACTGATGATCTTCGACCTAAAGAAGTATTAAAGAGAACGACCATGCCACAACCTTTATCAGTTGTGATCCAACAGATTCCGTGGAAGGATATCAATGAGAAGATTCACACGGTGAATGATTACGAACACTTATTACAAGAACTATACCCTATGAATTGGGGTCGACGTGTAGTGTGTGTTTTAGTGACTTGCTTTCTGGGATTTCGTTTACCTGCCGATTCCTTGTGGACACTTTACGAACACTACCTATCAAAAAAAATAAGACAGTATGGTGACTCCTTTAAATGTCCACGAGAGACTTATTCTGTTCAAAGCCTTACGCTTTCATCTGGATACGTCTCGACCTTTCCAAGAAAAAAAGATTCGTCAACTTTTACGTACGGAAGCAGTGTACGAAGATGTGTGTGTAGCTTGTGATTTACACCCTCATTGGACAGATGTACGTGACTGGAAAAGTTGGGATTTTGAGGCTTGGACAAACGAAGCATCCCATTATGCCCAAGCGTTGTGTTCCTAAAATTCATCGTCGTGTGAAAAAAGTCACTTTTAATCCTGTGTTAGTAACAGTACCAGAAGAAGAAGAAGACAAAGAATCTATCACCCAAGACAATCCCTCTGTTCAAGACAGAACTGTCATGGACATTCCCCCACAAAGGCACTTTCGAGAAGACACCTATGTGACTGTACCCCATGTAGAGGAGACTATAAGAACATTACATACTACCTCTAGGACACCTTCGTTACCCAAACCACGTTGTACAGTGACTTGTTTATATTCCACTTTGATCGTTTGCCTAGGTATTTTATTCCTGTATTTATCCATTTGGCTTTTATGTTTTCGTGTTGTTCAAATTTAAACATGCATTGAAATAAACGTGTCTTGAAAAAAGTATAAAAACCTCTTGTCTTGTATGTTTTTGTGTCAATACTGTCATACCACTACACGACTATGGCTCACTCTACTCTTTCTACTACTCCTTCCTCCTCCACATTCAAAGTCATTGACGAACACTTAGATTCTGCTAGTTGGAAAGCCTTGTATCTTCGTCATCCTTTTAACTTGTTAATTGCTGGACCGAGCGGTTCAGGCAAAACCGAATTTGTCAAACGTTTGATCGAACATAAACATCATTTGATCGATCGTCCACATCAACGCATCGTGTGGTGTTACAAAGAGTGGCAATCGGCATACAGCCTCTTGCAAGAAAGTCAAGGTGATTCCATTGTGTTTGTAGCAGGCATTCCTAAAGAAGACGAGGGGATCGTGTCTGACCCTAGTCAAACTCATTGGGTTATTTTTGACGACATGTTAGGAGAAGACGAAGAAGAAATTAAACTATGGTTTACACGTAAAGGGCATCATCGTAATGCCAGTGTCATTTACATTACACAAAATTTATTTCAACAAAGTAAAGCCCATCGTACCATTAGTCTCAATGCTCATTACGTGGTCTTGTTTAAAAGTCCTCGAGATAAATCACAAGTGCAAGTTTTAGCCAAACAGTTAGGAACACCTTGGCTGACTCATGCGTACGATGATGCCACTCAAACGCCACACGCCTATTTACTCGTGGATTTAAAACCCACTACCCCTGATTATTTGCGATTTCGTACCAATTTGTTTCACGACTGGTGTCAAGACGGAGGACCTGTCGTGTACACGTCCTCCTCGTCGACATAACACTATGAAGCACTAAAAAAATCTATAAAAACCTTGGGTTACTTTGACCTTGTCTCATACATCGTCAACATGACGTCCCTTCAGTCTCATCTTCCCATCAAATTGATTCGTGGCTTGTACGGCATCAGTCGCGAAAAAAATCCACAAATACGTGCTCACGTCTTAGAAGCCAGTCTCAAAGAAGTCTTACGATGGTTTACGGTGACAGCACGTCAAATACTGCAAGGTATCATTCACATTCCACATCAAACCAAACGCTTTTTTGACAGAAACAAAGTAGCCTTGACGCAACTGGCCAATCCTCGCATCGACACTCACACCAAAAAGCAAATCATATTGAAACCTGGAGGTAGTGGTTCTCTAGGAGGTGTCATCATTCGTTCCCTTTTAAAATGGGATCCCAATACTCCCAAAGTTCACCCCAAGAAGAAAACAAAAAAAGCCAAACAAACCCCTAAGACCAAAGCACAGAAAAAGAAAAAAGAAAAGTCCACAGAAAAAAGCGGTTACCCGCAAATGAGGCACTTAGGCCAGGACACGACCTTACCTTCGTCAACCACGACCTGTAAGAGAAGATCTACAAGGACGTTTGGCAGGGACTACGTTACCAATAGCCTCAGGGACTGCCACTTCTCCGTTGCGGGTGATGCCAGCCAAACCCAATTTGACACCCGTTTTTCCTAATTTGATGAAACATTGGAAATCTGCGTCTTCCAAAACGTCTCCTCCACCGGAGACACCCTCATCGACATTAGCGGCAGTAGCAGCTGCTCACAAAGTACCTGCCCCGAAAGTCAAAGTCAAAGTCCAAGAAAGATCTGGCATGTTAAAGAGTTTACTAGATTTGTCCAAACAAGAACTGTCCCGATTGAGTCCATTGCGAACTCCTTCACGACGTGTGTTACCTGCCATGAAGTTGATACGACGCAAAGATAATCAGTGACTTGAGGACCACGACATCAATCAGTATTTTTTCTGTGCTGATGCTGAACACTCAAGGATGCTTCCTCAAAAACATGCACACCACCACCACTACCCTTGTCGTTCTGCTGTCCAAAAAGGAAAATGAACAAGACAATCTCGTCATCTCACCAAAAGCTTTAAAACCAAACATCAACGTTCTTCCCTCCAAAGGCGTAGACCTTTAAAGAAAAAGAAGATACACCAAAAAGGAGGATCCTTTGACAATTTTGGGAAACACATTGTTACCTTTTTGACGAAGCGATAGTTCCCAAAAAAGTAAATAAAAGAGAGTGTATACCAAGTCATTGACACTAGTGGTATTGTGAAACGAACAAGCAAAGATGGCACCTCGCAGAAAACATTTTTCTACACTCCACAAAGGAAAGAAAAGGAAAGGACGTTTAGCCAAACATCGACACGTTCTTCGTCAAAGGACACAAAAGAAAATAGCCAAACGTCAAAAGAAAAAGAGAAGTCACCAAAGGGGAGGATCTTTAATAACAAAATTTATCAATTCAGCTAATAACCGAACTGGCATCTTTAGCCCTGCTTTTGAGGATTTAGCGAGGCATGCCGCTGCCTTTTGAGAAGCCAATAGAAAAAGAAGATAAAAGAGGGTGTGTACCAAGTCTTTGACGTCAGTGTATTTCTGGAACGAACAAGCAAAGATGTCACCTCGCAGAAAACATTCTTATTCACCCCACAAAGGAAAGAAAAGGAAAGGACTACCTCCACGTTTAGCCAAACACGGAGACATGTTGTCCGTCCTGTCCAAAGCCTCTCCACCCATGCGAAAACAAATCATTAAAACAGCCTCCAAAGATGTCATCGATACCGTGTGTGAATGTTGTTTGAATGTCTTAAAAGGCACGATACCTTTGTCTCCACACCAGAAAAAATGCTTCGCCAAACATCGACACGTTCTTCGTCAAATGGTCCAAAAGAAAATATCCGTCCGTCAAAAGAAAAAGATGTTGGTGCAACGCGGAGGATTTTTACCCATTCTTGCTCCTTTGTTGGGAGGATTAGCGCAAAATGTGCTAACCGGTGTGTTGCCAGGTTTGATACAAGGGATGACTCAAGGGATGGGTAGAAGATAAAAGGACCCTATGGATCACCACAATCTCAGACATAACCTTTGAAAGCTCATGGAAGGACGAAAACTAACTTTTGTTCCTTACAAACGATGGATGGAATACCATCATTGGCAAGAACAACGAACCCCCCATTTACCACCCAATCCCAATTTGGCTGAGATGTCGCAATTACAACACGAATTGCAATCTTTGATCCATCGCCACGATTTATCCGAAACCGAAAAATCACAAAAGTACGGTCAACTCTTGAAACGGCTACAACTCTTTCATCAGAAAGCTGTGGAACAAACAGCTCAACCCACTTTGTCCGATTTTAAGGCTCTAATGAATAACCCGTCACCCTCACCCTCTACAGCGGTTAAAACAGACGTTACCCCACCATTACCCAAGGAAGAAGAACCCCATGATCTCTTTCAAACACCTACTAAAACTCCCATTCCGAGTAAGATTGCCGCTTCCTTGTTAACCCCTTCCCCCACTCCCCCACGAGAAGAACTCAAAACTTGGGTTAAAAAGATGATGGCTACTCCTTCTTCGACAGATGTGAAAAAGAAAGAATGAAACCAGAAGTGAGAAAAGAAAAGAAGGCCAAAGAAGCTATCCCATTACCTCCGCCACCACCATTACCCTCGACGTCAACTCCTGTGGCACATCGGACACGTAAAACCGTTTCCAAACAACCCGCATTTCGTCCCACCCAAAGCAATATCCTCGAAGAGTGGGTACCTTATTAACAAAAACCATGGAGAAGGTATTAGCCAGCATTTACTACGATCCAGCTCACCCTGCAGGTTACGGAGGCATTCAGAAATTGTATCGTGCTGCCAAAACTCGCCTGAAAAAGCTCCGTTTACCAGCAGTACAACGATGGTTACAAGAACAAGCGACGTACACTTTACACAAACCCATTCGACGAAAATTTCACAGAAGTCGCACTCAAGTGGAAGGCATCGATCATCAATGGCAAGCCTATTTAGCTGATGTCTCTCATTTAGCCACCTACAATCGTGGCTACAAATATTTGTTTTGTGTCATCGACGTCTTTTCTAAATTTGCCTGGGTCGTACCATTGACATCCAAATCGAGCGGAGAGTTAGTACGAGCTTTGCAACTGGTGTTGAAACAAAGTGCTCATCACCCTCTTCGATGGCAAACCGACAAAGGCACCGAATTACTGAACCAAGCTTTCCAACGAGAATTAGAAAAACGTGACATTCATTTTTTCACCACCGAAAATCCTGAAACCAAAGCCAGTATCGTGGAACGTTTTCAACGTACCTTGAAAGAACGCATGTGGAAATATTTTACGCATCAACACACTCTCAAGTACATCGACGTCTTACCACACTTAGTCCAAGCCTACAATCAATCTTACCATAGAAGCATTGGACGTTCCCCACAAGAGGTGACACCTGACAACAAAGTAACTGTTTTTGAGCGTCTGTTTGGTACGTCCCGGACGAGGGCTGTCCCCAAGAAAGGTAGAGAAGTGTTAACCCCGGGAGATTGGGTACGCATTGGCAAAACCAAACGCACTTTCGACAAAGGTTACTTACCCAACTGGACCACCGAATTGTTTCGTGTTACTGGACGAGTGCGCGATCGTCATCCTACCGTCTATAAATTGGAAGACATGAACGGAGAAGTATTAAAAGGAACATTTTACTTGCCTGAGTTACAACGTGTTACCAAAAAAGAAGACGACGTGTACGACATTGAAAGCATTCTCGAACGAAGAACCCGTAAAGTAGGAAAACGTCGTGTCAAAGAAGTCAAAGTACGTTGGAAAGGATATCCTCCTAGATTTGATTCTTGGATTGACGCTGCCCAAGTCATCGACTATAAAAAGAAGTGACCATCATGCCCTTCAATACAGCTTCAGCGACCACAGTGACTACTCCTTCACACACGTCATCTCTGCAAGATTTACAAAAGCAACCCTTGTGGGTGTGGTGTGGAGAACGTGTCCCTAAAACGCTAATCGTTTTTTTCTGTCAAATATTTGTGGTATATTGTGTCATTGGTGCAGCCATTGCTAATTTGAGTTTGCAACAAGGAGACAAACATTTGTGGACCATTTTACTCAGCAGTTGCATCGGGTATCTTCTTTCTAATCCTTCCCTGAAATACTCTTACAACGGGAACAACAGTAACAATATTGGGAGTCTTGCGGCCAACGTTAGTCCTTCTCCTGACAGTCACCCTTCCAATCACAATCCTCTTTTAGACACTCCTTTAACCTCGAGTGACTCCTCGGACAGAAGAACATTGGAAATATGAACAACACTATTAACCAATTTTACTTAACGTTACCCAGTGACAGTTCCATGGAGGTGTTTCCTAACAACACATTGTGTTGTTACACGTCTAAATTACCTCAAGCCATGCATTTGGATCAAGATGATCATTGGGAAGCAGCTTTAGTGGAAATAATACACCCGACACAAATCAAAAACATCGTCGAAAATCAAAACTTTTTCACAGTTGAAGTGTATGACAAGCAATTGCAACAAGCCTTAGATGAACGAGTCATCACTGGCATTGACACCAAGAAATCAGATGGACCCACAACTAAACAACTGTCCACTCATGTGTTAACCATTCCTGCAGGCTACTATTTTAGCGGTCAACATTTAGTGACTTCGATTGCAAGCAAGTTCAATGTTGTGTTTGGTAAACCCCTGGACAAAATCAAAGAAAGTGTTACCTTTGAGTACATTAAAGTGGCTCGTCGCCTCATGATCAAATTTTCAGAGAAGAAAATAATAGCCATTACCTTTTGTCCTGAATTGTATAATATCTTAGGTGGAGACCTCAAGATGCTCCCGAACAAAAAAGAAATACCAGGCATATCCAGTAACTTGGATTTTACCAAATATTTTCGATTCCCTGTAGAAATGAACCAAGGAATCCATTTGATGTTTGTGTACTCCGATGTGGTGGAGTACAACGTGTTAGGACACACCTCTGTACCGTTACTTCGTGTCATTCCTTTCGAAGTGGATACCACTACCGCTGACGAGGAAGGTGGAAATACCTATCACGTTCACCGCGAATTTGTGCATCCTCATTATTTACCCGTCAGTAAGTCGTATTTCGACAGTGTCAACATTACTATAAAAGGAGAACTAGGTCAAAATATTCCATTTACCAAAGGGAAAGTCACAGTGAAACTCCATTTTCAAAAACGATTCTCCAACAACTGAAAAAGTGATGTATCCTGTGTACCAAGGAGTCACTCGACAACGAGGACATGGTTTAGGAGATATGTTTAAATCAGCCTTTCGTTCCGTGGTCCCTGTTTTAAAACCGATGGTGACACGAGGATTGCATGCCTTAAAAGATGCCGCATTGACTCACGGCAAAGATTTTCTTCAAAATGTTCTCATTGACAAACAAAACCCTAAAGAAGCTTTTTAGAGAGCAGGCAAAAATGTCTTGCTTCAAACGGGTAAAGAGATTTTGGGTCGACGAGAAAATCCTATAAATGCTCTGAACGGTACCGAGTCTGACATTCCTACTTCCCTGACGACACAGCAAGGACAAGGTAGAAAGCGTCGACGAAGACACCCTTTCAAAAGTCTCCGTACCTCTAAAGTTCGAAAGACAAAGAAAAAAAGAACCGCTCGAGACTTAGACATTTTTGATTATTAAAAGTAAAACATAGAGACTGAAAAGAAAAAATGATGCACCAAGAATCTTGTGCCTGTTCCAAGTCGGAACTGGATCTCTTTGCCATGCCACCCACGATGATGACCATGCAAGAAGCCCAATGGGTCGAATTTCATCCCGTCTCCTCTTTGACGGATTCAGCTCCCATCGAGTTTGAAATCAAAGGACAACCCGAAGATTACATCGATCTCAACAACAGTTACTTGTATTTGAAAGTGAAAGTAACCAAAACGGACAACACCAATCCAGGAGCCAATGATAGAGTAGCTCCTGTCAACAATTTCATGCATTCCTTTGTTCAGCGATGTGGATTTGTACATGAATAACAAACTGATCAGCAGTAGCATGGATACTTACCCTTACCGAGCGTACCTCGAAAATCTCTTGACGTACGGAAAAGAAGCCAAGAACACTCATTTAGATGCTTGCGTGGTATGGAAACCTGACACCGCAGATAAGTTTAACGACACAGCCTTGCCCGTAGCAGCAGCTGCTGATGGCAGCGCTCCTGCCGATCCTCACAATGAAGGTTTTAACGAGCGTCGAAAGAAAATTTTGCAAGGACGTAGTTTAGAACTGTTCGATCGTTTGCATTTGGACATGTGGTTTCAAGAGAAGTATTTGCTGAACGGAGTAGATATTCGCTTGAGACTGAATCGAAGCAGTACTGCTTTCCATTTGATGGCTCATGCCAACGAATACAAAACCATTATCCAAGAAGCCAGGTTATACGTACGTCGCGTGGAAGTGTTACCTAAAGTGGGAAATGATATCAGTCACACTTTGAGCAGAACGACAGCCAAGTATCCGATACGACGCGTGGAAGTCAAAACTTTCACCATTGCCGCTGGACTCCGATCTAAGATTGAAGATCATCTGTTCCAAGGACAGTTACCCAAACGTTTATTCATTGGTATCGTCAGCAATGCAGCCCTCAATGGTGCCCACGATGAAAATCCTTTCCAGTTTAAGCACTGCAGAGTATCCAAAATTGAAGTCAGTCGCGATGGCAAAACTTTGTGTACCAGACCCTTCGAACCCGACTTTGGCGAACAGAAAAATTACTTGAGGTCGTACTTGTCACTGTACGAAGCCACAGGACAGTTAGGAACCAACACCAGTCACGGTATTTCCTACGACGACTATGCAAGAGGTTACACGTTGTGGGCTTTTGATTTCACTCCAGACCAAGGCAGCGACGAGGGACATTTCCACCCTATAAAATCTGGGCAACTGCGTGTGGAACTTCAGTTTGCGGCACCTCTTCCCGAAACGGTGAATATCATTCTGTATGCTGAATTCGATAATACCATAGAAATCAACAGTTTGAGAGAAGTCATTCTAGACTATTAGACATTATGGAAGACCCTTGTCCTTCTTTGAATAGTGGAGAATCCATGGAATGTGAGGTTACAGAAAAAGCAGATCCCCAAGACCAAAAAGAAGAAGAAGTAGTGATCATGCAATCCAGATGGCCAGAACAGGAACAACAGTTAGTGACTTGTTTTGCACAACACTTGGAAGATAAAATGAGGGACATGATTAAAAAAGATTGTTATGGATGTCAAATCGATCATCCCAGTCAAATTCAACACGATAAATGTATGATGATGAGTCAAGAAGAAAAATTGGATGATTATCTGAACGAAGCTTGGAGTCTCATCTCCGAAGAAGACGTGTTACTTCAGTGGTATAAAGGCTTACGTGATCATTCCTCTCCTCCATTGTTTGCTCGAGAAATCGATCGCATCGAAGCTCTCTTGGCCAAAAGTAAAGAGACGAAGCAAACCATCAGTTACTTGTCAGACCGTTTCAAACAAAAGTCTGGATTGAATTGATGACTTATCATCACCTGTGAAGAAAGGAGAGAAAAAAAACAAGGCTACACAACAAAAAATGGATACCTGGGAACTTTATTATCTTTTGAACCGTAGTTCGTACACTGCTTCTTGGAATCCTGTCGTGTGTGCTAAAGATGAACTACCTCATCGCAAACCTCAAGAGAATCAAGCTTATGTCATCAACACAGATGACAGTCATCTTCCAGGAACTCACTGGGTAGCAGTCTACTTTCCTCAAGAGGGTTGTGCGGAGTATTTTGATTCGTATGGATTGCCCCCTTTCGAAGATGATATCATTGACTTTATGAGAAGAAATGCCCAGACGACACGATTCAATAATGTGAAATTACAAAGCACAGATTCTATGGTGTGTGGACAATATTGTATCTATTATCTGCATCATCGCAGTCTTGGATATTCTTTAGAACATTTAGTGACTTATTTTGATCGTCATTCGTCTCGAAACGATGACAAAGTAGATCGATGGTTTTGTGACCATTATGGCTATCTGTTGTCTTTAGCTAGGAAACGTAGTGTACATCAATCACCCAATGACTTCCAACAGTGGAAATCTCAATTTAATTCACAACGTTGTCAACCATGTCAAAGATAATGTATTAGTGTTATGGAAGAAAAAATGTTTGTTATTTGAAAAAATTGTGTTTTGTGAGTTGTTTTGTTATTTGAATAAAAATGTTGTGTTTTGAAACCAAATAGTCTGTCGTTTGTTTTACATTTGTATTCATATAAATGCTCTTTGACTTTTCTTTCTATCCCTCACATCAAACTATTCCAACGTTTCAAAACCCTAAACCGCAGAGGGGTGTTTTCCATCACGTCCGCGCTTGAACCATATAAAGCAGGGGTAGTCTCCAGTCTGGCCATCCATTGTTTGACTCATCCTACTACGAAGATGTGCTCAAGACTAGCTAAGCTGAACGAAGCTTATGTCACTCTGCATCGTATCAGACACAATCTGATGCCAAAGCCTGAAGAGATAGAGAATGTGAGAATGCTACAAGTAACGGAAGACCTCATAGAAGAACTCTTCAGAGAGGAAATTCAAAAAGAGAAAGAAGAATGGACTGAGAAGTATCGACTTCAAAAGCAGCAGAGATAGCAGAGAGAACAGCATCAGCTGCAACAGCAACAACAGCAGCAGGAACCAGACAGAAGTTTTGTCGACTGTCGTGTGGACACGAAAGAGTTCTCTTTCTCTTTCCGAAGAAGCAGACCCTATCGTGTAGCCAAACGAGGACGCAATCTTAGACGATAAAAGATTGCCATCCTTCCTCGTACACACACAAAAAAAAACAGCCCTTTTCAGGGCTACCCAATATTCTCGAAAAGAATTAATCATTCAATTTGCTCATGGTATGTGAGGAAGTTAAAAAAAAATAGAAGTGAGTCTATAATCACTGTCTCTTTTTACTTTTGTTTTGAAGTGCGTCTATAAGCACAACGTATTTTTTCAAAATAACTTGTTCAATTTATAATTAATATGAGCCAAGTATAAAAGTGAGTGAGTGTTTTCTTTTAAGTCCGCGTGTTTTTTGGTAATGATAGGAATACTGTAAGATTTTTGGATCTAGGGGGTGTTTTCCATCACGTCCGCACTTGAACTATATGTAAAGAAGCACTCGTCAGTCTGGCTACCCATCGTTGGCGCATCAAAGAAGATGAGCAGAGTTCAAAAGTTAAGAGAGCTTCAAATGCATCTGGAGAATGCTAGGCGTCTCCTGGACGAACTGGCTATGGAGGCCATAGTAGAACAGACTAGGATTGAAAAAGAAGAGGAGGAAAGAAAAAAGAAAGAAGAGGAGGAGAAGAAAAGTCCCATCTTGCCTCACCGCATGATGAGACAGACTAGTAAAGTCAAGCCCGTGGTGAGGACACCTTCACCACCAGAACCAGTTCGTCCACTACAGGGACAGTCCCCACCGCATCAACCACAGTCTCAGCCGCAACAACCACAGCCTCAACCGCAACAACCACAATCTCATCCACGGTTGCGGAATAGAGGAGGAAATGAAGACACTTTCACTATCCCTCAAACAGAAGATTGGGATAGTGAAGCCACTCATTCTCCCTCTGCGCTCCCAATCACAAGAGTGAATTGGGAGAATGATTGGAGTAGAAGATGTGTGTGTGGGGCTAGACTTGGGAGATGCCAGCATTAACCAGGTGCATTTTGAAGTTTAAAAAAAACAGCCCTTCTCAGGGCTACCCAAATTAATTAGAAAAGAAATACTATGTCAATTGCCAATGGGTATGAGAGAGGAGTAGTGTGATTATAAACACTGACTCTTTACTCTGTGTGTGTGTGTGTGTGTGTGTGTGTGTGTGTGTGTGTGTGTGGTTAGTATAGGGTGTGATTTTGGATAGTATATGATAGGGTGTGTTTTGGCTGCTTCCCCGTGTGTGTTGTTAGTATAGGGTGTGATTTTGGATAGTAAATAATTGGGTGTGATTTGGCTGCTGCCCCGTGTGTGTGTGGTTAGTATAGGGTGTGATTTTGGATAGTATATAGTATGGTTTGTTTTGGCTGCTTCCCCGTGTGTGTGTGTGGTTAGTATAGGGTGTGATTTTGGATAGTATATAGTATGGTTTGTGAATAGTATCTAATATGAAAAGTGAATGTAAGGGGTGTTTTCTTTCACGTCCGTGTTTAAGATATATATACTCAAAGTGACTGACATTAGAACCATTCCTGCCTGGCTGCTGACGAAGTTGAGGGGGATAGATGTGGATGGGACTTACCTATCTGCCCCATAGGGCTTTCATTTATACCGATAGTTACTTTTTAGTAATTCGGTATAACGCCCAAATTAATAAATGTACTAATGTACATTGGTTAAGGTAAATAAATGTTCAGTGATATGCTGGATATAAAAGTTGCCCATATGCCCCTAGTGGGCGGAGGCAACTATAAAACCCCAACTTGATTGATTGACATTAGAACCATTCCACGGAATAACCATAGAAGATGGCGAAAGCATCAAGTTTATTCAACAATTTAAGACACAGCTATTTCTGGATATTAGACGGGGAATATGTTTTGGAAAAACTACATCATAAATGGAAGATAACGAAGAGTTTGGACTTTGCAAAAAGACTGAAAAAAGCCAGGGAGCTCTTAGGAGGAATGCTAGAAGAAGAAGCCAAAAAGTTACGAGGCTGCATTAATCCACCCTATGTTAGAGTGGGGACATTGAAGCAAGTGATAGATATTGTCGAAAACGTCAAGTGTTTTTGGATAATATCTTGACAGAGTACCCCCATGTCCAAAAGGGTTTGGACCCGCTCAAGAAAGCTGAAGAACTGATGAGAAAGGAACTATTAGAAGAAGTGAAGAAGATAAAAGATAACTGGAGTAAGGAGAGAAAGGAAAGAAAGGACAATGAAAACCAAAAAAAGAAAGAGGACTTTGAAAGATTAAATAACAATTGGATAAAGATACAAGCGAAGTTTAGAGCTATGGGGCATCCTGACTGGATTCCCGACGAAAAGAAGAAGAAGGGAATCATTAGTAAAATCAAAAGGTGGTGGAACAACAGCAGAAAATAAAAGAAGAAGAAGTATCCAAAGGCCCTTTTCAGGGCCACTCATAAGTCTCGAAAAGATAGTAGCTTTCATTGCCACCCTTTTTTCCCTTGTCCCTATATAGACCCACCCTGTTCCATTTCCCTTGACGCTATACAGGTCCCCTATGTTCAATTCCCCTTGACGCTATATAGACCCACTATGTTCCATTTCCCTTGACGCTATATAGGTCCCCCATGTTCAATTTCCCTTGTCGCTATAGTACCCCAAGCTGTTTTGTCGCTATAGTGCCCCAAGCTGTTTTTGTGATGATATCAGCGAAGATAATCTGGAGTATATGCTAGAGTCGCTGTGTGTAATTTTGTTATATACTCGTGTAGTTTATTTTCGTTACATGTATGTATTTTATTTCTAAATAATACTAACAACAAAAGAAATTGTTGTTGTTGTTAAAACAAAGATTGTTACAACTGCTGGTGCCGTTTTTGTAAATAACAAAACACCGGTTCCAGCGATGACATCAGGCACCTAATGTACAATTAGGGCAACAACAACTACAGAGTCTGTGATAATTTTTTTATACTTTTGATGTATATTCATCAACGTTATTATTTTAGTTAATTTTGCCATTCACGCACCTGATTGTACCAATAAGATCGTACATTGACTGGGCAGCTCATTATTTATGTAGGTGGTAGTTTAGAGATTAATTCAATACACATAGTAAATGAAGCCGAGTCGTTTTCTTAAGGTTCCACTTTATATGTTACTTAGTCGTTTCGATCTAGTAGAACTAACATAGATACAGAAATGTTTTTGCGGGTAACTCCGTGGTATTGTGGTGGGCAGTTTCAGATGCTTTATCTGCTCGGGAAATGGACGCACCCGCCCCATACACGAGTCTCCTGCTGTCGTACAGGTCGGCTTTGGCTAGTCAAAGCGTAACGGAATCCGGAGTGGAGACCCTAAAACAGTTGGACGATATACTACATCCATTTCTGGTAACTCCTTGGTCTGGAGAGGGATGGGCTCCGCCTGACGACTTATACCCAAGACAAACTGATACTACTGGACAAACTGATACTACTGGACAAACCGATACTACTGGAGAAACCAAAGTTACCATACCTGATATGTCGTCACCCTGCTGTTATCCACCAGGACGGAGATGATAAGTGTGCTACTGATACTTTACATAACATCCGAACGAGAGATAGCATCTCCATTGCCACCTGGAACATTAGAACTCTGGCGCAAATTGGAAGACTCCAAGAGTTGACACATGCAATGGAACACTACACACGGCAAATTCAGGGACTCTGTGAAGTCCGATGGAAAGACCTAGGAGAACACCAAACTGGAGATGGGCATAAGTTCAACTATAGTGGAGAGTTGGACAAGTCCATAAATGGAGTGTCTTCCTTGTAAACAAAGCCATCAAAGGAATCTCTGCTTAAAAGCACCCCCCATGCCTTCTGAAGAATCAAATCCATTCGTCTGAAAGCATATTCCTTTAACATCACAATTATCCAAGTCTTTGCTCCAACTACTGATAATGACGATGAAGAAATCGAAACGTTTTACAACAAAATTCTTGGTATTATAAATATGGAAGGCCAAAGAGACATCCGCTTCATCCATTGAGACTGGAATATCTAGGTTGGCAAAGATGCTCTAAACGACTGGGATTATCATTGAGTAAATTCTTACAATGAACGTACCAATAAAAGAGGGAGAGGGCTAATCGAGTTTGCAACCTAAAACAACGTAATACTAGTCATCCCCCTGGACTAACATAAAGCTTCACGATGCTGGACATAGCACTAACCAAATGGAACCCATCATAACCAGATCGACTGCATACTGGATCAAAACCATTCCCGATCTGACATCAATAGAGCAAAAACAAGAACGTTCCCAGGTGCTGATGTTGGAAGTGATCACGACCTCGTCATTATGAACTTCCGAGTGGGGCTGAAGCAAATTAACAAGCCAGAAAAAAATCATGCTTAAATTCAACCTTGAACAACTGAAGTACCCTAATATCTGCAAGTCATTCCAAGCCACAATTGAATTTCTTTCCTGTATTAATTGGAAATAGTTTACGAAAGTAACAACTTATTACAAAACCAATGCATATCGTAGCTTCAATTGTTTATTTTACCAATACATACCCGGGATAGATATGTATAGAGAACATGGGATTTAGCATTTCCTTGCGATTATTTCACACACACTCACAAACACACCTTGCATGCGTTTGGTTATGAAACGCCTTGTCTGTGTTTGGTTATGAAATGTTTTGTATGTTTGGTTATGAAATACATTGTATGTGTTTGGTTATGAAATTGTTTGTATATGTTTGATTATGAAATAATGTGTATGTTTGATTATGAAATACCTCATATATGTCTAGTTATGAAATTTCTTGTATGTCTTATGAAAAACAACGTATGTGTTTGTGCATGAAATATCCCAAATAACCGAAGTTTTTAAATTTAAGCGATGTTGTTCTTTCGAATCTTAGAGACCCTTGAAATTAAATGAAATTAGCACAAGGAATTTCTTCTGTCTAATCACATGGTTTTTGCACCATTGTGTGCAAATGACAGTAATAGCTGTATTAATACATTCAGAAATGACATTTTTTAAGTTTACATTATTTTTGGGATAGCAGATTTTTCCTGTTGTGGTGTAGTAACATATTCGTGCTGTTGTACAGCATGATGTAGTGGGAGAGCTATGGGGAAGGGAGGGAGGGGGCACGGAGAAGAAGTAAAAGAAATAACCCTAAATATTGATAAACACAGTGAATAACGTACACAAGGGAAGTTGTAAGCCACTGTCGATGACATCATTCTACTTCCATTTATATATTTCAAAAAGTATGCAAGCCTGCTTTTTTGAAAGGAAAATTCGTTTTAGTGAACTGGCCTGCTAGTAGTATTTGCAAAATGAAAATTAATCATATATATATATATATATATATATATATATATATATATATATATATATATATATATATATATATATATATATATATATATATATTGTAAATACAGGATTGTAATTTGTCCAGACAAGAAAAATAACATTGTTCCATCAAAAATATATTGCATCGGACTATGTGTTATAATTGATTTAAAACCAAACCCTTGATTTTGTATGACAATAACCAATATCCAATTATATGCGAAATTAATATAAGAGGAGTTGATTATTGTTTTCTTTAAAAGCAACATCCATCTTAAGTGTCTCTTCTACGCTTCAGCTCCATCCAAGCCACATGTTAGTTTCGTAGCGATAGGAACCCAGAGTATTCAGGTGACGATTACAATCGTCGACGGACTAGCAACCAGTTATGAAATAACTGGCACGCCAATTATAGGAGGAAATGAGGTAATTGACAATGGAACGTTTCCGGCAAACCTGAACACAAGCGTGCATGTATTTACCAGTGACAACGAGCCTGGAACATGTTTTAATTTTCAAATTATTGCAATCAGTGGTTATGGATCTAGGGCTCAAAGAAGTGAACCTGTCGATGCCAGTGGGATATGTTATGGTATGTTAATCATACAGGTAACCATAAAACATCCCCATCTCTTTTAAAACTTGTAATGTATTTCACGATTTATGACAACCGGCATTGAGTTCATTGAACTAGAATGGAAGTATAGTAAGTCCTTTATACAATGTTATTTCTTAAAACAATATTATAACCTTTGACTCTCTAATTGATTAATATAATGTTTTTAAAGATAAATTAAATCATTGTATTTAGACGATGCAATCTGAATTTACGTTTGAACAATAACGCTTGTTAAATTACAAAACCTCATGATCAACATTAACTACATTAGCAGCACCTATAACATATAGTAAAACATAATTTGATTTGAATCGAAAAAGGTTGTAATAAATATTTCTTAAGTATGGCTCGTTTAAAACACAATGTGCTGCAAGAAGCTAAGCTATTTTGTAAGATTATTTTGTAACCTTTTATAATTTGTTCTAATGTTTGTGGACACGCATTACAGGAGTACCTATTTTTGCAGATCCGTCCAAACCTAACGTTAACATCATTCCAGAGAGTATTCAGAGCATTGAAGTGACGATTACAAAGGGTGACGGACAAGCAATATCCTATGAAATAATTGGCACGCCTGTCAAGGGAGGGGACGTGTCAATACAAAATGGGACATTTCGCTCCACTGAGACTTCTATTTCACACAACTTTACCACTTCGGACCTGCCTGGAACCTGTTTCGACCTCCAAATCAGAGCAATAAGTGGCTCTGGACAATGGGCCGGTAGAAGTGAGCCTGTGGTCAAGAATGATGTATGCTATGGTAACTAGGTTTATCCGACGATATCCAAAATCATGTATTGCATTGTATTCGACGTATGAAGAACAAAACACATAAACTCCCTCTTTATTCTTTGACTTATGTTAAGAAAAATGAAATGTTTTCGATCGAACACACAGTTTTTCAAGGAATGAGAATTTATATTTCTTTAGGTACATAATAAAATGAATCGAAGACTAATATTAAGAATAATGCTTCGTGTGCACCGTATCAATTTTTCTCCATAAAAAATACAAACTATTTCCGATATTTTTAGTGACGGGTCCTGTATACAGACCAGTTGTACAACCCGATATTAAGCGTCTCCCAGCAGGCAAAGATCAGTTGGTTTTCTATTGTGACTTTGAACCATCATCAGATCCCACAGTGGTGTATACTGTACGCTGGTACATGGACCGGATAGATGAATGGTCTCTATTGACGTCCTCTACACAGCTAAAGTATTCCTCCAAGGAAACGTTTAGATCAACGACACTCCTGAGCGAAAGAAATATAACACTTGGGATAACGGTAATAAATCTCGCTGAAGTTTAAAAATATAAGTTCAAAAAATGAAACAAACATGTGATTGATTCTACATACTATTTACTAGTGAAGAAACTTTCCAACATGAGATCATTTACAAGAACATGATCTCGCATGCTGCATTATGACATTGTATACATATACTGTAAAGTATACAACACGTGCATGCATGTTTGAAATAGTTCTTGATTAAAATGTCGTTCTTATGACTTGAATGGTATTGAATTTAGCTTTAAATAACAGTTGAAATTGCCTTAGTTACATGTTTATCATCAATCTTATAATCGAATCATAACGTAAAGTTAATATTTATCACCCTGGTCTCTTAAAATTATAACGTTTTAAAACAAATATAAAGCGTATGATTCACCGTTCATCTGGCCAGTATAATTCGTAACTCCTTTACATGCCAAATAGTCTTGTAATCAAGAAGCCAGGTATTTTGTCTTGTAATTTATTTTCAACATGTAGGAACGGTATATCGACTAGTCAACATAAACATTTATATAATTTGCCCATTGGTGACGTTATGCCTATACATTTGTAATAGATTAGTGACAGGTCAGCTTTACATTTGTTATTTGTTAGCCATAC
Organism: Unio delphinus; assembly: GCA_029339505.1. Classification (NCBI taxonomy): domain Eukaryota; kingdom Metazoa; phylum Mollusca; class Bivalvia; order Unionida; family Unionidae; genus Unio; species Unio delphinus. The sequence goes on from JAQISU010000458.1 coordinate 49,806, forward strand.
GTTCGTCATAGATTGGTGACTGGTCAGCTTTTCTATCCATACGTTCGTCCCACATTTGTGACAGGCCAGCTTTACATTTCTTATATATTATCCATAGGTTCGTCACATATCTGTGACAGGTCAGCTTTACATTTGTTATTTTTTATCGTCATAAATTGGTGACTGGTCAGCTTTTCTATCCATACGTTCGTCACATAGTTGTGACCTGTCAGCTTTACATATGTTCTGTTTTATCCATACGTTCGACACGTATCTGTGACAGGTCAACTTTATATTTGTTCTTCTTTATTCATATGTTCGTCCCATATTTGTGACTGGTCAGCTATATTGTGAGAAATCATATGAAGATGAGTTAAATATTTCCGTTTCAGTTATTTTGTACGGTCTCTGAAAAGAAACTTGATATCACTGTACCTAGTGAACCTTACTTTGCTGGGTTTAAGGTAAGTATAGTTCTAACATCAATTGCGCATTTACTAACTCTCTCTCTCTCTCTCTCTCTCTCTCTCTCTCTCTCTCTCTCTCTCTCTTGTGATAAAGTGAGGAATAATTACATTAATGGCAAATATATTCTGTCTGCGGTAATGTGGAACAGAGATACTTCCTTGTAAAAATTCTCTTTGTTTTACTTCTTATTAAATACCATATCACAAAAAGGAACATTTCTACGTAACTGGTTAGCTGAGAATGGTCTTTTTCAGAATGGTAAGAACCAATAAAGCCATTCATCTTTCAATCAGGATATTTCTTATCGACATTTTCAGAAAGGGCATTGCCACTTGGATTATGAATGTTTCTAATGTTACCGTGATAATATGTTGTAAAGTGTCTTTAATTTGTTTCTGTCGTGCTGATTTCTTCTATATCTGGTGATAAGCACCGTTTGTATATATCAAAGATAATATGTTTTATCCCAACAAACATCAGATTACTCCTGGCGATGATGTTAACATTCAAGATTCAGAGGAAGCCACCCTTTACATTCAATCAACTGTTCCCTTCAGCTGTGTTGACATGAACGAAGAATGCTTCTTGAATGTTAATATGCTCTACAGAGAAACAGAGGCGGACAACTGTTTTTTACCGGCCGCAGCAGCATTTATCTCTTGTGGCGTTCGAATCAGCTCACGCAGATGGAATGAAACACATACTCTAAGGATCGGCGTAAGGCATGCACAAAATCTGCACAGTATATCCAGAATATACCATATCAAATTTAAAACCGATGAGAACTTTGGATATCATGAAATGTTTCGGAATTATACGATTCCTGTAGAGATCCAGGTAAGCGAGAAATATCAAAATATTATTATTTCCTAATTGAAATTTCTCGGTCTTGAATATTAAATAAAATAATGGTGATACTTCTAGCGCCCAGCTGTAATAGTCATGTAATTATATAACGGAGTTTCTTTACGGTCTGAACAATGTTAAATTGTTTACATCCCGGTGATATCGCAGGATCTTACTGCAGATTGTTTCTTGGAGACGACTACACAAATTACTCTGCAAGAATAGCATACGTGTATGTTTTAAATCTATATTTAGATTATCTTACTGGTCTCCAGAACTGATGTTATATGTAGCAGTGAGAAATTTCATTAATCTCATTAACTGACATCAATGTTGAATGTCGCAATCGTATTTACGGACTTCAAACTTACATTTTGTAAACATATTAACCGGGAAAATAATGTTCAATTTCATAATCTTAGTAACGAATATCAATGTTTAATTTCGGAATTTTATATACGGGAATAAATGTTGATTTTATTATTATTGGACACCAATGACACATTTCGTAATCTCGTTAAAGGGCACCGGTGTTGAATTAAGTAATCATATTAACCGGAAATCAATGTTAAAGTTTGCAATCATTTTAAAGAGAAACAAATTTGAAATCCTTAATCATATTTACGAACATCAGTGTTTAATTTCATATTTGTGTTGACTGATATCAATGTTTCATTTCGTAATCTTCTTCATGGTGTCAGTATTTATTTTAGAAATATATTAGCGGGAATAAATGTTGAATATTGTACTTTTGTTAACGGGTATCCTTGCTAGATTTCCGAAATGTAATTAAATAGCATGTCAAATTTCTCAATCTTATAAACGGGCATCAATTTTTTAATGTTGTAGTCTTTGTAACGGGCATCAATGTTTATATTCAGAAGTGTAATGCTTACCTCGCTACTATTAGTTGTTAATGTGGAACTCGTAAAGGAGAAAGGGCTTAGATGTCCCACACAAAAGCTTACCTTTGTCTTCGTATTGGAAAATATTTTCCAGGTCAAGGTAAGCACAGATACGTCAGACTTGAATGGAAAAGAATGCCATGCAATCTCCGACCCGCATATGCTGACCTTCGATGGACGGTATTGTAGTAGTTGCAATGCCAGTATTATTATTATTATTATTATTATTATTGATATTATTATTATTATTATTATTATTATTATTATTATTATTATTATTGATATTATTATTATTATTATTATTATTATTATTATTATTATTATTTTTTTTTTTAGTAGTAGTAGTAGTAATAGTAGTAGTAGTAGTAGTAGTTAATGTAGATATAATGGTTTCGGCGGTGCTCGTGATAGTTGCAGTAATGGCGTAGCCAGTGGGAATAAACTAGTGAAACAGGATAAATAATATTAGTGGGGTATATTTATATACAGCTTAAAGCAACACTGTACTATGACTTCCGCTCATCTGAATCTACAACGGACAACTATAGGATATGATATATCCATACAAATACTGGGTTAATATATGTTGGATAGTTTAGTAGGTTTGTTGTTATTAGAAAACCAAACCATTAGTCAGTGCATTCTGTCTTGTACTATGCACCAGAATTGACCACTGACTATATGGCAAGGTGATTATGCACCTTAATTGACCATTTACTATATGGCAAGGTGACTATGCATCATAATTGAACATTCACTATATCGCAAAGCGACTATGCACCATAATTTACCATTCACTATATGACAAGGTGACTATGCACCATAATTTACCATTCACTATATGGCAAGGTGACTATGCACCATAATTAAACATTCACTATATGGCAAGGCGACTATGCACCATAATTGACCATTCACTATATAGCAAGGTGACTATGCACCATAATTGACCATTCACTATATGACAAAGTGACTATGCAACATAATTGAGCATTAACTATATGGCAAGGTGACTATGCACCATAATTGACCATTAACTATGTGGCAAGGTGACTATGCAACATAATTGAGCATTAACTATATGGCAAGGTGACTATGCACCATAATTGACCATTCACTATATGACAAAGTGACTATGCAACATAATTGAGCATTAACTATATGGCAAGGTGACTATGCACCATAATTGACCATTAACTATGTGGCAAGGTGACTATGCACCATAATTGACCATTAACTATGTGGCAAGGTGACTATGCAACATAATTGAGCATTAACTATATGGCAAGGTGACTATGCACCATAATTGACCATTCACTATATGACAAAGTGACTATGCAACATAATTGAGCATTAACTATATGGCAAGGTGACTATGCACCATAATTGACCATTCACTATATGACAAAGTGACTATGCAACATAATTGAGCATTAACTATATGGCAAGGTGACTATGCACCATAATTGACCATTAACTATGTGGCAAGGTGACTATGCAACATAATTGACCATTAACTATATGGCAAGGTGACTAGCGTGCTCTTTATTAACCTTTCAATATCAATGCGGAGAAAATGGACATTGAACGCTTTCATTTGTTATATAAAGTTAAAAACAGAATCATGTGAGAGAAATTAAATTAAATTACAACATTTCTATTAAGTCAAGCAAGGTAATTTTCGGAACATCATCAGTCTATGACAATGTTAAGCACACAATGAGAACATGAAAGTTTTAATAATTCTGGAACAACACGGTCAAGAGTTCTTCCTGCTTATTAAAATGGATAGTATTTATAGATGTAATTTATATAAAGGGTTTATCTTAAACTTTATGTTGGACACACACAAAATATCAGCTATCTGAAATTTCATTTAAAATACAAAAGCATTACCTCCACTATACAATGTCTCATCAATATTTGATGTATTACAATGTGATAGTGTCTCTTTTGCACATTATTTTCATATTGTCTTACATCATAGTTTAATTCAATTTTATATTTAAAAAGCATTATATTTAATTTTTAAATCACAATCTGTGTCAATACCAATTTGCTTATATGGTATTTAACGATAGCAAAATAATTAAATGTCATATAATTACAGTGTACTAAGCCTAGTGGGAGACACAGTGGCTGAGTGGTCAAGTTTATGACTAAGGAATAATTTTGTATCAAGTGACGAAATGAAACTATAACATGGACTTGATAAAGTTAAATTAGTCTTTATGAACGATGACATACTCCTAAGTTACGATACAATTTCCATAAAAATCATTACATCTTGAAACAACTAACGCAAATCATGTCTTTAAATTCAGTAAAATTAACCCTCCTTCACGCATGCCTTCATTGAAAACATACACTATAATATTAATAAAACGCAAACATCTACATTCATAGGATATGTTAACAAGACGAATAGGGCTAGTAAGTATTACTTTAAAAACATTACCTGAAAGCTGTATTATTATAGGTTAATGGGACCTTCACTATATATCCATTGATACATATCTAGCCAAATCCGATGCATGAACTGAAAATGAAAGAAAGGTATTCTGCCGCTTGTTTAAATGTTTGCGTTAGTATCATTGTGATCATAACCTTCAATGTAAGTCTCTCTCTCTCTCTCTCTCTCTCTCTCTCTCTCTCTCGCGAATAAACAAGGCCACTGTCCGGTTATGTTCAAAATTAACTTCAGGAGGCAAATAGCAAACTCAAAGCAGATAGCATGACTATCATATATCAAAGATTTTTCTGATTTGTTTCATATTATATTTTGTTACTGCAAAAAAAAATAATTACAATAGATTATATAATAGGATGGGACAATACTAAATTACTCAACTATCTAAATACTTCTGAAAACGATACCCTAGAAATGAATGGCCTCATAAATAGTTTCTTCATTGTTGATGTTGATATGAAATGTGTCGTAGGATAAAGATTGAAAAAGATAAAAAGCTATTTTTGACCTTTCTACGAAATGTCTCTTTATTCTGTGATTTGTCGGAAGCGCAAGAAAAACTATAATTCAATGCAAAGAAAAAGAGCTGCCTCTATCGCGATGCAATAGCAAGCCAACACGGAGTCAACTTTATCTTGACCAAAGATAGCCAAATTGGAGAACGGATTGTTCCTTAAAAATAAATTGATTCTTGCACATATCATGGCGGCGTCAGAGAATTTGATGTAAACAGTCCACTCTGTATCTGCTTATACTATGCGACATGTGCGTCTCTAAGAAAGATGCTACACCTCGTCACAGTAATTATTTCGCAGGGTATCTTGGTAAATGCAATTTTCAATTAAAGGCATCACACCTGAGAACAGAATGACTCTGAGAAGTAATCTCGATAGGAAAAGTCACAGAAGAGAAAGTATTCATCCCCATATCCGCCATCACAACTGCCACAAGTCACCTTAGCAAAAACAATACTAATAACAAAACATTAGTAGTACTAGTAGCAGTAGAATTAGTAATTAGTAAATTAGTAATATCAGCAGCAGAGATATTGCTTATGCGTCCATATGTTGTGAACTGCAACTGCATACAATTTATCTCAAAACAAGCAAGCAAGAGGCTATATTTCAACCATGCCATAATTAAAAGAAACTGGAGAGAAGAATTACTACTATAACGTTGATTAGGCTCTATTAGAATGTGTTGTAATTGTTTTGAAAGCATTATGCTATATGTGTCAATGACAGACACCACACACGATTTTAATTAAGAATCTAGAGGGCGTTTGCTAACTTGATCAACATCAGGTTCATCATGTGACTCCAGTCCAAACAATTTTTCTCTGATGTAGGTCTCTTGTAAGGTCGATAGCGAAGGAGTTATGATTCATCTTGCTACAGAAAGGTGAATATTCTTTATATTGATTAGGATGTTTATAAAACTATATGTATTAAGGGAACAATAAAATCAAACGGCAAAAATTATCTTTATTTGTGCTTTTATAACAATTATAATTGAAGACAATATCATTCATTTATTTGATTAGTTTTTAAATCTGCTTTTAAATGTTAGACTGGATTGCAATTAATTCTGCAGTAAGACCAAAAGTTTTCTTTAACAGATACTACGAGAATCAGAACAATGGAACGTACATACTTTACAAGCATTCGGCGAAGCTTACCCAGGTATAACTTTTATTCACATTTGACAAGTGACACCGCTTTATTGGTAGTGTATGCCATATGCCCAAGGCCATATATTACATTTACATAACAGTGTTAATGTAGGCAATATGCCCATAATGGTAGTCACATAACAGTGTTAATGTAGGTCATATGCTCATGATGTTATAATTACAACCAGTGTTAATGTAGGCCACATGCCCATAATGTTATAATAGCAAGACAGTGTTAATGTCGGAAATAGGTCCATAATGTTATAAGTAGAAAACAGTGGTAATGTAGGCCATATGCCCATAATATTATAATTACAAACCAATGTTAATGTAGGCCATATGCCCATAATGATACAGTTACATAACAGTGGTAATGTAGACCATATGCCCGTTATACTACAGTTACATGACAGTATTGCATTAATTTCGTGCACCATATTACAATTAAATTACCACAGTGAAACGAAAAAGGAAATTTCGGTCCAGCAACATATGTAAATGTTACACGTATTAAATGGGAATACCATCAAAAAGATATAATAGTCCATATGGGTGGAATATTAATGGCCTACAAATATTACTCTTTAATAAACGGTATAGTTACATATCCATTCATTATACTGATGAGGACACATTGTACAATATAACCTATCTGTACTGCGTTTGTATACTTCATCAACAAAATAAAAACGATTTCCACACGTAAGTGCTTTTGCTACAAATCCCATTCTTGAATTTGGTTTGAAGATTTGTATATAACGGTCATTGTACAACAAAGTGGTATCAAACATCAATTTGGATTTAATCACATAGTTCAAAGGTAGTATTTGTCAAAAGTTAACATAACTTATTCATCTCATACATTGAAGAAACCACTTATGGATGGGCTTAACCACTGAATATAGTAACATATTTCATATTCTTTCTACAAGACTCACTGCAAAATATTTGATCATATCCTCTTTTACAATAAGTAACAATTGAATTATCTTGTAATAATGTCTTATAGAATATTGTAATATATCGAGTGTAACTGTTTTGTATCTCATAGACCTTAAAGCATAGCCTAATCAAACTACTCAAGCAATTGTGTAAATGGATAAATGTATGCTTTAACCCGATTATATAAACCACTCCCATATATTCAGGTTCAAATGAAGACAGGCCTGTGTTATGGGATACCACAAGGTCCCCCCTTTTGCCCATGTGGAGTGGCCATTGCAGCCGGAAGAGATGTCTTTATTATTGATAGATGTAGCATACCTATCAAGATCTATATGCCAAGATGTGATGACGGAACTCTTAAAGGGAAAGTAAAATCCGATGGCAAATCGTATCAGGTAAGAAAAATAGCCAGGCTTAGTGTGATTAACAGAGATCATTCTTAAAATAGTATTTACATGCGATGTGTGTGTGTGTGTGTATTTGTGTGTGTGTGTGTGTTTGTCTCAGGTACCGAGTATATATGAACATACATAAATATCAGGTACCACGAGACCGCTCGGGTGGCTTGGTGGTTAAAACGTCTGCCTCGTATGTGGGAGTTCGTGGATTCGATCCCCCGTCGAGTTATTAAACAGACAAACAAATTGTCCTAACAGCTAACTCGCTAGGTGGTCGTCATTAAGAGGTTAGTGTTATCCGTTGTACTTTTATAAATGGTCAAGGGAATACTATCATATTATATCGACACGATTTACCCCCATTATATATATATATATATATATATATATATATATATATATATATATATATATATATATATATATATATAGAACACACACACACACACACACACACACACACACACACACACACATATATATATATAGTGCACCCAAGTGCCCTATATATAGTGCACCAAAGAGACGAGAGTATCGTGATCCGTATACTACCGGGTCATTGACATCAAGTTATGAATGGTAACTTGTATAGCATTTCCAAGCTATAGAGAGAATGACACGTCGATTCCTTCAATGTAGGGAACCCCGAGTGGTTCCTGTTTCGGATCATTGCCATCTCACCTCCTTCTGCTTGGGTTCGAGTCTCAGATTCGGCCAGTGTGGTTATGTGAGAAAGTTTGCCAGTACCTATTCATGGGTCGATGGTTCTTGCTGGAGTTACCTCCACTATTAATACTGGCTGCCAAGTATAGCCTATTGTGTGCTGAAAAATGGCGTTAAATACTACAACAACAAGAACAAAAGCTCCTTCAAAGTATATACATTCCATCCTGCATTCATTAATGTATTTTTTATTCACCACATATGGACTTTATAAACAATTAAATATGCATTGATATTGTTACAAATGGGGAAATATTATACCTGACATTTATAGAGAGGTTCTAGACAATCAGCTTAAATACAGATATTGTGTAAGTGAACCCTGTTTATTCTGTTCTTTTGGCGAAAGTATTGTTTCTTGTTTAGAATATAATACTGTATTAATTGCTTCAAAGCAGATTCCTTGATATATTCTTCAGATCTACCTCCCTACTGGATCATTGGTGAAAATTAGCGCCGGAATCTCTTTCAACATATATTTGTATCCATCCGTGTCAGATCGAAGGGCTACATCCGGACTCTGTGGGTACCTGGACAACGACCAAAATAATGACTATACTCTTCGCGATGGGTCATGGGTTCCTGAAAATGAATTTGAAGCTTTCAACTCGAATTGGGAGTAAGCACCTTTTGAGTTTCAAATATTGTTAATTGCAAAGTTGAATTGAATACATTCCAAAAGAATCAACAAGCGACCCATTGTAAGAGTCTTGTTCTCAAAAGGGTCTAACAACAAAGGTTAGTTTTGTAAATCTAACTCTCAACCTTGAGGATTCTAACCAAGCTTTGGACTATAAAAGATATCAAAATGAGGAGACACATGATGAATCTTAAAAACTGGAAATGCAATATTCAGTTACAATTTAAAAAAAAAAAAATATGGCAATACTACCAAACCTTTTTTCTTTTCTTTTACATCAAGCATTATATATTAACCATCACAAAATGGCATATGCAAAACAGATAACTGCCGAATAATTTTATGAGTTGATAGTAACTATTTATAAAACTCCATGGCGTCGCCTATGGTATATCAACATATCACATTCTCTCCTTCTAGAGTTAATCCAGAAGAAAATCTCTTCAATATTTCGAATTACAAGTTCCTGCAGATGTGGCCAAAAGAAATGAATATGTGTATATGTGGCCAGTATCAAGGCGATCACAACGGTCAGTCAGACAACTGCAGCCCTGATTCTCGAAATTTCTGTCCTGACAACAGCCTGAACGACAGTCTGGCCGCCATGTGTAATGGACTTCTCATGGACGAGCCATGGGCCACTATTGAAGTTGATCAAAATGACCATAACGTCAGCCGCAGGAACATTAACACCAAGACGGTAATAATAGCAAACATAGCTAACAGGCGTAGATCTTTAAAAGAATTTGATATTCTGCGCTTTACAAATGTGAATGTTTTAACTGTGTCAGTGAAAAGGAGACCATCTAGGAGATATTTTCCATAGTGGAATCTCCTTAACGAATTCGTCTTGAGTACTACTAGACATAGTAACTGACAGGTAAAATTAACTGGAATGTTACATATATAAATCAATGGCTTTAGATGTGAGCGTAGTCGCTTAAGACTTGTTGTATATGCGTTAGATCTTCATGCCTTATTTGAAACTAGCAGATTACAACGCTAATCCTGACCAATTAGACATTCTTCGTAACACGTTTTGCATACATTTCATGACCTTATCAAAGGCGACGAAACTCGGACATCGATGCAATTTATTTTATGCAATATAAATTTGATCGAAACGTTGGTATTTTGCATACGCCGAGAGGGTACAGCTTCAAGTATCACAGTCTGGAAAATAAGTTTATTCTACAATGTCGTAGTTAATGTTTACCAAACTTTCTCTCCCTAGGAAATCCCTTCGATGAGGAACTATACAGAGAATAGTGCTGCCATTGAATGCTGGGCCTTTTTAAACAGCTCTAAGCTCTTTAAAAAATGCTCTGAAATACCTGATATAGATCCGTCGTCCTTTGCCAAGACGTGCGCTAAAGATGCTATTGTAAGTAATGTTGTTTCGCATAAAAATGAAAATAAAAGTTGAAAACATTTGAAAATTGGTGAAGGCTAAGTTAATTATCAAACAAGACAGTTTTGATAAATTTATGTTATCAATGCGAAATAAACAAAATATTTTACAGAATCTTCCAAAATATAGTGTGCAGTTTAAAAGCCTTAAGATATTAGCATGATTATTCTTGGTTGCCCAAAATGACTGATAACTACATTTTCATAACTTTTTCTGCATATTCATGATTGGTTTCCAATTGTAATTAGACCTTACCTATACACCTGTTAATTTTGCATAAGATCTCTAACTTGTGCAAAATTAGAAAGCGCATATTGCCACCACACCCCTCCTACAACAACAGGATACTCTGTACAATGTCATCTGATGATTTTTCTGCAGATGAAATACTTGTCATTTCTATCACAGCTGTTATATAATGTCAACATGTGCGCTATCTCGTTTTTTTTTCCAGATCACTTACACGATGAACTGGGCTCCAACGCACCTTGACAGTGCTCAAAAAAGCTGTCTGTACCAAGTAAAAGTACATCAGCCACTTAAACAAGATCTTCTGGAAAAATACAATGCTTATGTAATTCAAAACAGCAGCGTAGACTCAAGCAATCGGACCAGGAAAGGAACGGATAAATACACTCCTGACTTAAAAAAAATAATCGAGCAATTGGCGTGTCCCATGGACTGCAGCGGTCATGGAATTTGTTGGAACGGTACAAGGCGATTAAAAACAAATGTGATACCCTTATGCATTTCTTGCTTAGGATGTTCAAAATAAAGTGTTCTGTACAAGTTGTGACTTTTAACAATCATTAGTGTTAGTAGAAATCAAAGCGTTTTAACATTTTATCTTATATTTAACTCCAGTTATATATATATATATATATATATATATATATATATATATATATATATATATATATATATGGTCCCTACGTAACGTTGAAGAATTAATTGCGATTTCACTGATATGTTAATATATATATATATATATATATATATATATATATATATATATATATATATATATATATATAATATTATAATTTGCTTCAGAATGTTAATGTAAAATGCTTGCGATCATGATTTCTGATTTTATTATGAGAAGAGTACAACTTTGCATTAAGATAGACGACCGACTAAAAAGGTACCAAATCATCTTAGAGCAGTTGTAAACTTCCAAGTGTCGATCGAGTCATAAAGGGAGATAATTTAATCTTTCTTCAACAGGAACATGTTATTGTGAAGGTACATTTGGTGATGATGATTGCTCAGTCGACTTACGTGAGCCGCCATTGGTATACGGAATTCCTGACAGAGGTATCTGTGATCTACAGACGAAAGGATGTGAAAATGTATCTGTTCTTGGAAATAACTTCGTAGAGTCCGAAAAACTATCCTGTCGACTCACACTTTTTAAAGTAAATACAAGTAGTTATTCACCTGTCATAATTTTATTTTGCAAACAAGCTTAGTCTATATTTTTCCAGAACAATCCGTTGTGTGCATTTTGTACGTCTCCAAATAAATTAAATATTTGTATAAGCAGTATTAACACTTACCACACACAAATATATATATATATATATATATATATATATATATATATATATATATATATATATATATATATATATATATATATATATATATATATATATCTATATATATATATACACATACATACATACATACATAATATGGTCGAATAACAAAATGGTTCGATGATAGTTATATTAGCTTTAGCGCTTTGTAGCCACATGTATTTATAAATCTTTCATGTATTTCAGATCAAAGTAAATGGGACAATAATTCAAGATACTCAGTCCTATATTACAAATGGCAAGAGAATCAGTTTCGCAGAGGTATCATGTAAGATAGAAGATGTCCGATTTAAACGGTCTGTACAGTTCAGTGATGACCTTGACACGGTTGCCATTGTATATGGTGTCGCTGTTAGTAATAATAAGATTAATTTCAGCCAGGATACCAGCTTGTTACTTTACGACTCGTTTTGTCTTGATTGTACGAAGGCTTCATTTAACATTGGATGCAAAAAAAAGGTTAGTTCTTTGCAATTTCTTACGCCTGAGATAATATATGAAACAGTTCGATAATTGAACCGTATTCTGTCATTAGATCAATTTTCAGGTGTAAATAGACCTCCAAGTAAGCAATTTGCATAATCATAACAATCTTTTACAACGTTATTAACAGCTAGGTTAATGTTATATTCCAATTTCAATGGTATGACATGTGCACCCATTTTCCAGTTAGTGCTATATATGTACCCATCTTCAGGTTTATCATATTATAGACTATTATTTATTTATATTATTAACAATTAATTAAAAATGCATACTGCGTCATGAAGTAAAGCTCAGATTAATACTTGTCCCGAGAAAAGCCCAAGTCGCAGAGAGAGATAGAAAGAGATGACAGAAAGTCAGACACGTTGACTAGTTTATCTGTGCAGTCACTGTGTACTAAATGCATGCTACGCGCAGATAAAGCTGGGTCAGTTCCATTTTAAAATGAACGTCTTTTTATAAAATTAGATGAAACGAAAATGAATATTTTATCATCATAAAAGTTAATTAAATGCAGTATGTTCGGAATGAGATCCATGACAAAACCCTTTATTAGTGGACAGTTCGTTAGTGCATCCTCTCAGCGTAATCGCCGTACACCTCAAAACAGTTGAACAATAAAATTTCCCCAACAATAAATGTTATTATGAGTTCACATTTTAGCATAGTGTTTATACACAAGAAAACCACGCTTTCAACCATCGCATAGAGACTTTCAGATCGTCTTCACCTAAGCAAATCTTTGTAAACTTAATTCATGCAAAAATTAGTCGAAGATAAATCAGAGTTGTGTAAAGGTTGTTGCAAAATTTGGATGCCATAATCTTTAATGATGTTTATCATGTCATCAGATTCATCTGCCATTGTATTATCATAGAGCATAATATATACAGTAGTTATTTTATATTTGGCAAATAGCTCAGGCGTTATTTCATATTGGGCTATTACGTATTAGCAGTGAACATAAACATAACCATCTTGAAGAAATCTTCAAATGATTCGTAAAAATAGTTGACGAATTAATATATGAAATACCTGCTACTAGGTATCGAGCATGTACAATTTCCTTGAGATTACGGTAAGATTTATGCTCACGAGCGGTTTTGTTCATCTTCGCAAACAATTTTATATAAATTTAATTTTCTTTGATGTATCACATGTATGCATATGTAGAGGTGTCCGTTTGACTGTAATTGTAGCTGCAGATACTTTCGTTGAATTTGTATCGTGTTTTGCTTACTTTTAGTTTGCTTTGTTTATTGCTGTGGTCAATCAGAATTACATTTACTGACAGGTTCGAAGAATCAAAATAGTTGCAATAAGTTATACTGAAATTTTCATATACATGATGATGCATTAAGTCAAACATTAAATATAAGTATACAAATATTTGAGAATATATCTTTCATAGAGGACACCTTTTTGCTTCTATTTAAAATGGTTTGTAATATATATTTGATCTATTAAGGTGTAATTCATTTAAATTTGAGAGAAACCGATTCGTCTTCTCACCTTTCCATATCAGCTTTAGCTAAATATATGTTTGGTAGAACACATCTTTTAGTTTGTATTCTAATTTCATTGTATGTGTGATATATTACAGTGTAATTAATTATATTTTGCGTAAAACATATTTGTCTTCCCACCATCCACCATCAATACATCATGTGCATTCTCACAAAGTCCACGAACGTGTTGCATCTGCGAGCGAGTGTTATGAAAATGGTTAATAAATATGAAAAATGTATTTGTTATTTGGTAGATATATTCTACTGTCTGTAGGAAACCTTTTAAGTCGGCTAGTGTGAGTCAAAATATTTTACTCCATGTCAACACGACACGATGGGGCGTTCGAAAGTAAACACTTGCTTATAATGGACATGTTTAACACCAAGATAAATTTAAGTGATTTGAAGAGTATCATTCGTTATAAAGGTATGTGATTGTAATTATAATGTAATAATGTATTAATAATTATAATAATTATAATGTAATAATGTACTAATAATTATAATAATTATAATGTAATAATGTAAATGGACATTATTTGCATACCGGTAACTAACTAATTTAATCTAATCAAGATGATCTCCTACTACAGTACGAAAAATACAAGATTTTGTTTAAAGGACATTGTTTAATTTGCAAGAATGCTGTGACCTTGAAAATATAAAATGCATTAAGAACGTTATTCTAAATACCCCGTTGTACGTTTTCAGAATGAACTGGGGTATCCAAATCACAAGGTGGATGTCTGACTTGTGAATTTTAAACATCGTATTTGCATAGTGAAATACAGTTCAAATCGTTCATACGTGCAAACGCAGGGAGATCTTGTAGAAATAGGAATCATAATTTGCTCAGCTCGTAACTGCACGACCATACAATATGGCAGGGGCCCCGAGTGGCCGAGTGGTCTAAAGCGCTGTCCGTTACAGACCACTTACATCTCACATCTATCTGCGTGTGTTCGAGTCTAAGATTCGGCAAATGTAGTTATGTGAGAAAGCTTGCCAGTAGCTTCTCGTCGGTCGGTGGTTCTTTCCGGGGGTTGTCCGGGTTCTTCCTCCACCATTAATACTGGCCGCCATGTATAGCCTATATTGTGCTGAAAAATAGCGTTAAACCATCAAAAACAAAAAACCCCCATACAGTATGGCTGCAATCTACTACTTTCTTTTCAGGTTGAATTCCTTATTCGCTTAGAGTCTTTAACAAAACGGAACGTGATAATATCGATAACATACTGCTTATTGTCAGACACATTTGTCTTTACATAGTCTGTTCCAGGAATAACATTGTCTTATTATAGCCCGACTTTCTTGTGTATTTTTTAATGAAAACGGTAGGTTATTGTCAAGGAAGCTATCATCTTTACATCCTGTTTACATCATTCTCCAATTATCGTCAATGTTTGATGTATAAAGTAGAGGAAAACAGTCCACTAGGGATATACACTTTACTTTAATAAGAAAAGAAATGCCTTAAAATACTTGTTTCTAACAAGTGTAATCTAATCAAGTGGACGGTCTTTTCTACGATGTACAAAAAAAGACAAGATTGTCTTAAAGGACTCTGTTTAACTTGCAGGAAGGATTTGACCTTGAAAATAGAAAATGCATTAAGAAAGTTACTCCAAGTACACCGACAGGTAAGCGAGTGTTATTTAAAATTATACTGTCTTAAAATATAGTATTACAACTTTGTAAACCAACGTGATATTTTCCCTTCCCATTAACATCAATACCTATTGTTACATTCTGATTCCAAAGGATACACAAACACCAAGAAAGGGTCCTAAAACTTTATATAAAATCAAGCTAAAATCTTTCACAAAATCTAGATACAAACAATTCCAGTGTTCCTTACAGTACCAAGCCCATAACTTAACTGCCTGTTCTAGCACTCTGCTCTTGTTTAAGACAGGGTTACAGACAATGGATTATAATTATTTTAACATGTGTGCCTTATCAGAAGTCAAGAAGTCCAAGCTCAGTTAGCCCTGGAAAGATAAACAACAGAGGCTGAAGGTGTTGACAGTCTTTGGTCACAAATATCCAGAATTCTGGGATTAATGTTCTGGCCAAATGTCTCTGCTAACAGGCTGAAATCTGATACAGCATATAGGGTCACATCATGCTTATTACACCTATACATGTATAAGTAGTAATTATTCCCGATCCTTGCTCTTTAGTAATATCCTAGTAATAGTTTAATGCTTGTATTATAAACTATTAAAATAGCAATCGAAAGTGTTCACAATATTTAAATTATTTATCGTTGAAAAAAGTATCCAATGCTTTACAAGCTACTGTTTCTCCAAATGTGTCATTTTTTGATTCGTACATGAAGTACATCTATGGTTCGTAACGCTGCAACAATGCCACGTGACGGTAAGATTAAAATGTGACAATAAAGCCAAGGTGTAAAAATCAATCGTTTATGATGTCCCTGCCATATTTATATATGCATCTGTAATATATTTCATTTTTTCACAGGCATTGTAGAAGCAATAAAACAATTATATACAAAAATATCAAAGAAAGAAAAGTGATTCGTTTTTAAGTGTTTCGATAACATTGTCATATTTAAAAATGCAGAAATTGCTCACATATTTTATTTCGTGCTATTTCATAACAAATTTGTTTCCCCTCAAATTAAAATATTTCGATGAAAGATTACATACTGTATAGTTGTCCATTCGATTGCTCTTTCCTAACATGAGTTGCCAGTTAATCAAAATTTATGAAAACCAGCACGTGAACAGAGGTCTTGACTTGAGTAGCTCATTCCATGGCAAGAAACGTTTGACAATATGGAATAAGTTAAAATGGACATTTTCATTGTCTTTGTCTTTGATATTAATTTTTAATTAGTAATCACGCGGTATTTTGTTGAATATATCTTGATCATCACTTACTGTCATGTCAACGAATGTTGTTGATTTACTTGATGACATAATAATCTCTAAACAAGCGCCTCAGGTCGCGGAAAACATGGCGCGCGAAGCCAAGACAGACACTTTTTTCTGTCGATGATACGTGTAAAGATAAGACCTCAAGGCAGGTGAAACGTTTATCATTCGTCATAATCGGACAGAGTCATATCCAACAGCAATATATTTTGTTCCCGTTTGACTAGCATTCAAATAAAGAAACAATTGAGTCTTGATATATTACCAACCTTTCAATAATTAAGGCTAGCATTCAACGAAAGAAACAATTGAGTCTTGATATATTACCAGCCTTTCAATAATTAAGGAGAATCTGGTTCTCAAGAAAACTGGAAGATTATAAAACATTTTCTAGATTGAAATACCAGCATTACATTAGGACTTAATACTGGATAGAATAATGGTGAAGATACCAACCACCTCACTATTAACACGCTTTATGTTTTACTCGGTATAATAAGAACCTTGATACAGTGTTGTAATGGGACAAACGTTGAATAAATATCACACCGTAAGAACTATATCTTAATTCTTCCCTTCGACTGGAACCTGGTCTGCGCGAACATTTACCAATAACGCATTATCATTCACAAAATACGTTCAGACTAGTAGAAAAGCAAATGATATTTAATGTCGATAAGATAGCATGTATAGATGAACTAAGAAACTATCTTCAACATAATAATTAGCCAAGTTCCATCACCACTGTTCCCTTTAAATATCTCAATCATTGTATCACTTGCTTTGCTTGCTCAACCAGCAATAATAATGAAACCGTGTAAATAATATATTGTGTTTGGGAAATCTTTCCTCACGGATAATATGTCTCATGGATAGTATATGGACTCTTCTGAATGAAGAAACATGCATGTTATGTTATCTCCAGCGATACACGTTTTGTAATAAAATTCACTATGACAACAGTCAAAGTGATCGTATTTGTACTGAAAGTTGTTTTATGTCTATGATATCTCTAAAAGATTATTCACAATGCATAAACCAAAGATTTGGATATATTTTACCCCATTGTCAATTGGGAGAAATCTGTGTTAATCCATTCATCAAATGAGAAAACGATTTCTCAAATAATGATTCATTTGTCATACAATATCCTGAAGCATTTTATACTAATAATATCGTAAGTATTATATTATGATTTAAAGAAATCATTTTGCATATCTATAATTGCTGCAATACATTTTTACTTCCGTATAGAATCTAAACAAGTAATGATCATAGCCGCGGCGATGGGGTCAGCCCTGGTACTTCTTGTAAGCCTAGTTCTTTTGTGTTGTGTGATACAGCGAAGAAAGAGGTAACGTAATCTTGTGATCTTTATTACCAAGACAACCGTTATTCTTGTTTGGAAACAAATACAAAGAATCGATTACTCTATTAACGAAATGTTTGTATTATGATGGAATCAGAAATCTGCATTTTACTTGTATTTGAATGCTGATAATTCTTCTGAAACTATATATATATATATATATATATATATATATATATATATATATATATATATATATATATATATGCATTAATATAAATTGTTTATAAGAAAATATGTTTGCGAGCCAATTATTCTTTTTAATTATCATATAACCATCAAACTATTTCTCTCCCGTTCGTACATGTATGTTTATTTTTAAATATTTGAAACATGTGAATTTTAGTTTCATCTAAAGAAATGTGCCCATTTGAAAACAATCTACCTCATGTTCTAAGCCACAATGACATTGTCACATAGGAATCACGTAAGTCTCGAAGGATATTGGCGTCTAGTATTAACAACACGTTACCATTGAAAAACGTTTGCCAATCAGTGATTGTTATATACATATTGCTAATCCGTTCCATGTTACCTTGTAAATCACACTTTATAACATTTATAACTTTATATACATATCGCTAATCCGTTCAATGTTATTCTGGAAATTACACTTTAAAACATTTATAATTTTATATACATATCGCTAATCCGTTCAATGTTACCCTTAAAACTACACTTTGATTCATTTATAAGATTATATACATATCGCTAATCCGTTCAATGTTAGCCTGGAAATCACACTTTAAAACATTTATAATTTTATATACATATCGCTAATCCGTTCAATGTTAACTTGGAAATCACACTTTAAAACATTTATAATTTTACATACATATCACTAATCCGTTCGATGTTATCATGGAAATTACACTTTAAAACATTTTTAATTTTTTATACATACCGCTAATCCGTTCAATGTTACCCTGGAAATTTCACTTTAAAACATTTATAACTTTATATACATATCGCTAATCCGTTCAATGTTACCCTGGAAATCATACTTTATAACATTTATAACTTTAGCAAACAGTACAAGAAAGAACAAAGACAAAAGGAATACCAAGAGTTACAGGAAATTGAAAGGAAGAAAGAATATTATGGTATAACAGAAGATGTTTACGATCAAATTAAAGACGAACAAGATACATACTATATCATACCTGACAATTCCTTGAATACAAACGAGTCGAAGGAGAGCGAAGAGAGATATGTTAAACTTGGGACTGCATTTAATGCTGAAACTAACGAGTATTCTTCCCTGAGCAAAGCTCTCCATGATGAATGTATCTCTGATGGTGAGAAACCCGATATTCCCTACAGACCAATCACCCTACCGAAAGTAACCATAGCAACTGATGCCAATCCGATATAAGTATTTGTTTCCTCAATATCAGGTGTACATGGTTAAAAAGGTGACGGAACAAAATCATATTTGAAACTTTTGCAAGGTCTTACACTCACAATGGATAATGTTTGAATAATTTTGGATGATTCAAATAACAGCTTGACAATCTACAACCAACGGTTCCTTAAAAGGCATACTTATTTAACTATTGTATAATGATGCAGGCATGGAACAAGAAACTTTGTTTAATTTGTCTCAGTGGTTTGATTCAATGTAATTAAATCGACCAGACGTACATACCCAATCAATATTTACGTTTACATATAACCGAATAGGTAGACAATTATTGAGAGATGATGTTGTAATATACATAATCTTTTAAATGATTGCATCATTATTTGCCATTCTATCGTGTTTTGTTTTTGTCTTACGAAGGTAACATATTAAATATAAAACAAAATATATATAGATATGAGAAATTTCATAATAAGAGAGAAATAAAACTTATATACATTGTTTAGGTACCATTATGATTCATGTTTAGTTTCATTATGCCCAACTTGTAACTCGAGTAATAAGCCTATATATTGAATTCCGCATTCCCCTCGAATGGATTTTAAAAGAGCCTCCATTTTTGCGCTGTAGTTATTGTTTGTTTCAGCAACATTTAAATGATCACGGTTGTTTATTTACGAAAGAGTATAGACAAATTTGAATGTCGGAGAGCCATATGGAATTTTTCAAATGTCATGAAATAGAATGCAGAATAAAACAGCATTTGTTTCTAGAGTAAAAACACACACAAAAATACTTCTTCAGGCTCTTCCTAAAACTATGTATATTACAAAAAGAGCATTTATACTCGGAAGTATTCCTAACATCTAGGAAAGAATCGTGCAAAAAGAGGCAGTTGGGTATAAAATTATACATATGTAAAATTATATGAACACTTGGAAGGAATTCGACACCTCACATGCTACAAACTATATAAAACCGGTTCGAAAAACTGAGACTAACAGCGTCAGACACGTTGTCATTCTGATCATTATTATTGCTAGAAATATATATATATATATATATATATATATATATATATATATATATATATATATATATATATATATATATTTATATAATGCCTGAAGAGAAGCGAGTTGTTTAATTTATAAGTCACCATTATAACTTAATTTTCTCGTATGTTGCTTGCTGGTATTTTCAAAGTATAGCAGGAACGTGCACGAAATATCCGTGCAGCACACCACAGACATGTTGCGGAGCCTCATATATAATAAATATATTAAGTAAAAGGAAAGGGTTTAACACATTCCATCAAGGTGCTGTTTGTTCCTCAATTCAGCGATATTACATATCAATAGCTTTACAGAATTTCTGAATGCATTCACGTATTTGTCAACTTTCCGAGTATGATAGCAAACCTGCTATATATGAACGGTCCTATGCAAAGGCCAGCGAGGCAACGGCCTTGGGCCGCGCGCATTCTGGCAATGCAGCTTTGTTTTTTTTTTGTTGTTGTTTTTTTTTTATTGCACCCTCACATTCTAGATCTGGGCCTGTTGTGTAGACTATAATAGAAAACACAGATGGAATTGTAAAACAAATTAAATCAATCAGTACATGGCATAAATATTGATAGCAATATATATTTGTATCAGGTCATAACTATAGTAATCTAAAGTTCAGATAAATCACATCAGCAGGAAGAGCCACTGCACCTCGCCATATAGTTGTTTCCGGTCCTGCGGGCGCGAACATTTTGGCGTGGAACCCTCGCTAGTGCAAATAAACGCGTCAATTTATGCTGCCCTCTTGACCACAGAGGTATCTGGGCGCCAGGTTGTCCGTTTGGTCCATAGATGACTTTTTGTATATCAGGTACGTCGATATGTAAGATATGTAAGATATGTACGTCGCATTGTAACACAAAATGGCTACTTAATCTGACACGTAGAATCGGAGACAAAAAAACAAGTGTTAATAGCTCCTTATGTGAACGACAGCATTTTCTATTCACCAGTGTGTTCGCGAGTACTGTCGAATACAAGCCTGCCAGAATTAAAAAGAAAGGATGTCCCGTTTCGTGAAAAGTATTCACACGGGAATTCACGAGAAAATACCTTTATGCTCCGCACATGGTGGTCGAAACATAATATGGGTGCGATGGAATCTACTTTATATATAAACCCGCTATCATTGATCAATGAACAACGATGAAAATGTATATACGAATAATTCGACGTTATCAGCAAATCTAAAAATGAACTGGGAAATAATCACTCATGGAGAAAGTTGCAATATAGCATATATAGCGAGTTGGATGATATTATTTTCAATAGACTATGTATATATATATATATATATATATATATATATATATATATATATATATATATATATATATATATATATATATATATATATATATATATATATATATATAATGACATAATGAAATGGTCATTCCAAGTCTTGCCAGATACAGTACATGTATTATAAGCATACTGCAATTAAACTTTAATGCGTCTGTACATAAGGTTCTCGCTAATCAGAAAGTTGATAAGTTCCTTACTTAAAAAGAATACAAAAGGCTATAAGTCGTTCAACCAACGATCGCAGAACCATCAATTAATCTTCATCCTCGTGATGTCACGGAATTTCAGTTTTCAGAGCTGCATCAGTATGACTGATGCTAAGTACAGATTCGCCGTTGACAATGCCGTATAGGTATATTGATAACGCATCACAAAGATTAACCAAATACCACCCAATCAGTTTCTGAATCATCGACAATCACGTAGAATGGTCCAATCATTTATTGAATTCCTGTGCCGCGAGTCGTATCTCTCACAATTTGCCTGGGTAGTACTTGTCGACACAAACGACTCCAACAGCAAAAGTCGATTTTTCTTAATTAGCACCAAGATAACATACAAAACAGTATATGAACGACGTTGTGACACGCAACGATGTTATCCATGCAGTGATCACGCAATGGGTATCGTAATCCTCACAGACCTAGAGTGTAACCGACGTCGAGGAACTTGAGGCCTTTCATCTGCTGGGCCCGCTTTAAAATCAATCACGCGGTGTAAAACAACCTGGCCCTACCCATCATTGTACGTGCGACGATTTAATGGACGTGTTTTTTGGAGAGACTTAGTTGTTGTTAAACCTCGTTATGATAATGATACGTTCTGCTTACTTGTACCAACCGCCGATGACTAACCGTGCAATAACGTAATACGACACTACAACGAAGGCGCCAAGAGCATCGGCAACAACGACGTTTTGAATTCATCAAAGACGTATCTCAATGTCATCACCTAGTAACTTCATTGTGTACGACAATGTGTATTTGTATGATCCGATGGCCTAAATTACTACAATTATGTAACTGCAATATACCTTAACACTGTTATGTAACCCGTCCCTACACGAGTCTCCTGGTGCCTTGCAGATTGGCTTTGGTTAGGCAAAAGCTAAGAGAGTAAACCCTAAAAGAAAATCCGGAGTGGAGACCCAAAGGCAGTTGGACGATCTACTACATCCCTTTCTGGCAACTTCTTGATCTGGAGAGGGATGGGTTCCGCCAGGTGACGTTTGCCCAAGAAACACTGATAATGCTAAACAAATCTGAACTTACATACTGACTGGTGACAAATAGTGGCAAACCAATCTCAACCAAGATTAAGGTCAGTTGACATTAACCGGAAACAGTGGGCTAGTTTAAATATCTATGTTCCATAATCACCGAACATGGATTAAGAGCAGAAAGTTTGTCACGATCAGCATAAACAACGACAGCTTCGTCACGGCTAAAACCCATCTGGAGAGACACGAGTATCTGTCTGAAAACTAAATTCAGATTATTTAGAAAACTAGACATCTCATTCATTTTGTATTCATGTGAGACCTGTACCCTGACAGTCGAATTACAACGAAGAATCAAGGCACTTGAAATGAGATGATATACAACCATCTTGGCATCTCTTACATGGACTACATCACAAATGAAGAAGTACGTAACATCATCAGGCACAAAGTATAATATTATGAAGACCTCCTCACCACTGTCGAAAAGAGAAAGCTGAAATGGTATGATCGTGTCAGTAGAGCCAATAGTCCATCTACACCTGTAAAGCAGGGCAGCGTCCATGGTAGCAACAAAACAACATTAACCATGGAGCTTGAAAATGTCTCGCACAGGATTGCTTAACCCGGCGTGGTCTTATTCATGCCAAAGGTAGATATTTATAACGACGAGAATTTCAGGGCAGGTCAGAACACACATTGACCTAATCAACCACTCACATATTCATAGAAACCAAACCAGTAAGTGATGCCATGGTCATCTTGTAGCTCAAGGGATGGGCATTTCGAGTTAGACGATAAACGTGTGGTTTTCAACGGCAATTTAAAACAAGCCTTCATACATGGCTATACATGGCAATTTCTAAGAATACTTTGACAGACACATGCGTTCTAGTAACAAACGGATTTTTTACATGGTGCAATATGAAATGTAACTTCATACAGCGGCTACCATACAAACGAGACAATATCAGTGAAAAACAGTATGAGAGATAGCCAAAAACGCTGCTATATTCTGCAGTTTCGAAAAACGATATAGCAGTAAACATATTGTCTTAAAGTGCTAATGTTTCTTGTAAGGCCAAGAAGATAAAAACAACTGCTACTAATACAATATTACGGGATCTAATTCGGTCAGGTTTGGTCGGCTGGTGATTCATAGCACAGCAACACAAAATGGTCAAGAAGATTGACGAGTTAAACTACAACGGTGCATTTAAAATTATGGTCAAGGCAAATACAATGTCTCTTACTGGCATGCTGAATACCTATTTAAGAAAAACTGAACTGCTGTTACAGGCATACTATATGCCAGGTTAAATAAAATGCAATGCGTGTTTTGGTTGATTCTGCCTTATTTGTGATATACTGTTTGCTAAGGCAAAACCTCATACATTTAATGGGCAACTTAAATATGTACCCGCGGTAATACGTCTCCACCACTTCCCGCATTGCAGACATGTGGCAAAGGACAATTGTAACAATTTGAAGCAAATACAATGCAATCATGCCGAAGAAAAAGAAAATTGTCAGAAATCTCAGTTTTTGTTACTGCAGAAAAAGAAAACGGCGGAGACACAACATATATAGAGTAAAACGTGTAATATGGCTCTACATGTGCAAATATGAATGGCCTTGAAAAGTGATTTCAAATGCTGAATAATGTATATTGCAGATGATGGTATATTCTATTACAATTAATTACACAGTGACAATTTATTTTTTACATTGTGAATTTTGCAACATACACACTTGAAAGAAAAGTAAATATGACATCAGAGCACGAGGGAACCTAGTTGATTACAAGTGATTGGAGCCACATTGACGAGTGAGTAAGTTATATCAGATTGCTATCGGCTGAATGTATGTAGTATGGAGCCAATATTCTTATCGACGTTAGCTTAGCTGATAAAGATATCGCATGATTTTTAAGTTTACTTGCAGACGATAGTTTACTACTATAGTTTATCCAGGTTTGGCTGTACCTGACACCATTACAAAATCCCGTGGTGTATTACTAATATGATAATTGCGAATATAAACTCACTCGACCACTTTAAACCAGTTTTCGCAATTAATAAAGTATCCTACCTCAGCCTTGGTCTGTTGGGTTATCTACCATGCTGTGTCCTTGGTGAGTACTCTTTGATTGAATTACTTCGGTACCAAAGACTCTACTTTTGTTACTGTGCCGTAAAATGTCGAACTAATACAAGCACATATAGGTTATTTTATTATATTCGTCATGCGTTACAGAGGTATTGATATGATTTTAAAATTAGGAGTTCAAGACTCCCATTTTGAGGAAAAACAGGAGTCCCACAGTCACGGTTGCAGTCTCCTACCAGAGGCAAATTGGGCATAACTAAAATGGTTATATTTCCAAGTACAAACAATGGTTATCATCGAGGTTTTCTAACTTCTTTACAGCACTGACATGTTGTCCTTGCTTGTCTATTAGTAAGAGTGAATCGTGTCAGTCCAAAGAAAGGTCTTATTCCAAGTACTACGTTAGGCATGTTACCTGTATAATAGTTTCTCCATTGCCTTTTGATTTCTTGACCTTGTGATCTTTAATGTTTACCATGCCATGTGTTACTTATTATCAGACAAATGTTCTTCCTCATACGTATTTACAAATTACACGCTATCAGTACGAAGGACATTGTAGGTCACGAACCAGGATGTCGGCACAATGTTAACTAGTATTTAGATGAGTCAGATAAGGTATGAGTTTGTGTACATTTAAACTGGTGATTTTTTCCCCACCATTTATTAACTTGTGTCGCCAGCGTACTGCGTATGTAACACACGTATGAATGCAGGTAACCGTAATATGATTGTTTATTTTGTTACGTATATTTGATTTAAATCATTTAATTTTGTTTGTCGAATTCAAATTTGACATTTTGGGTTTAAAATTCGTTAGTGGGGAGAGATTGTCTAGAAATGGATGACGTATACACTCTACAAGTAAACAACAGATACTAACCTCATTTTCTGACCTTGCTTCAGTGTGTAAACAAGGACATCTTTCTAGATCATGATGTTTGCATGATTTCTTGAACGTGAGATTGTTCTGAGAGATTCTGGAAGGTCGTGACCCCTTTCCTGTTTACGTAAAAACAGGTATTTTAATTATTGTTTGGGAGAGAACAGTTCAGTAGAAGTTGGGCTTTTATAATATTATGTTGTGTCTTCTTTTTGAGTTATGTTTAATTACCGTGTACTCGAAACTGTGTCAATTCCCTTGGAGCAAGAGGAATTATTTTATTATTTATGTGAAAAATAATATTATGTGCTCATTGATTTTCATTAACAAGAACTGACTAAATCAAGCGACATCGTCGTCCATATTGGATTACATCGTCAAGATTCGAAACGGGAACTGATAGGACATTTATTATCAGGACTCTTGCAATTCCACTATTGGATTGTATTGTGAATTCTATTTGGATTAATTTTAGGACTTGATTCTCTAAAACCGTAAGTTTAAATAGTTTCTTTTATGAAGGTATTTGTACTCCATAAATTGTTTGTTAAATTTTACGAGCTTGTTATTTTCACTTCTTTCTATGTTGCTGATTATTTGAGCCTAAGCAGGGAACAGTTTAGCTATTTGAGAACTATAATACACTATATTTTAAGACTGTGGCGCATAATACAAAATGAATGATTAGCAAACAAAAATGTTAGACTAGTAAATAGTGAGAAACAACTAGATAATATTTAATCATGCAGAATAAAACAATATATGTTTCAATTTAAGATCATACATTTAGTTTGTCCATATTTATTGATAAACAAACTGTGGAAAGTGGAACAATTTTACAAATGTTGTATAAAAAGCACTAAAATTATTCTAAAAAGGCCAACTAAAATAATTAATGATAAAATAACAAGTTAATTCACAGTTTGCTTGTACAAATGACAATGAATAAACAAAATAGTTTGTTTACATGTCGTCCATTCGCTCTAACATAGTTATATCAATACAGCTACTTCAAAAATTATTAAATTTGTCTTCTAATAAGAACTTCTGATTCACTCTATTTTGATTCAAATAAATAAACATGTCAGATTTGTTTCTTCTTCTTTTCATAATAAATAAAAATTCTCAATAAATATACCTTCTCAATGACATCACATATGAATATTTAACTACTTAGATAAAATCTGCTTGTAGCCATTCATTAAAAATGTATTTATATAAGAATGTGATTGTCACAATAAACCACTCTTTTATTACAGCCCTTCCATGAGAGTAAATAGGGTATACTGACTCATAGAATGTCTGCTTTATTATGAAGTACTTGATACTACCACCTAATGAAATGGGATTCATGACAATATTTACCTTATAACATAAACTGTGTTAAAATAAAGGAATTCTAGCAAGGAAGAGTTATGCTATTAATAACTTCTTTACAATCACTATATTTTCTTATTTACTTCAATATATTGACAAAAAACCTTGTTACACAAGAAATTATGTGAACTATAAGTCTGGTATCATTTATTTACCAGCTAAACATGAATTTATGGCTAATAATAAACTTACATATCTCAGCACGCATTCAACAAGGAGAAAACTTTCAAACTTTTTGATTGTTGCATGTTGTTCTTTTTCAAAACTGTTGTCTTTTGTAACTTCTGTATGTATATATAAAATATACTTATGGAGTAATGTAAATACAATATCCATAACATACATTACATTGTGTTCATTCATAAACTGAATTTCTATTCATTCAAACATTCATTAAAAGTTGTTAATAATGATATTCAGAACAAAATGCAATTCTTGGAATATAATGTATTTCTGCAATGTTGTCTATTTCTTTGGTTTTTCTTTCATCATTGACAATGTATTTAACTTTGAACGTTATTCTTAAATATTTTGTGCAAGAAACTCAAGGTAAAGATTTCAAAACCACATCCTTTTACTCGTGAGTCCACTAAGCTAACCAAGTAACCACTGTGGCTTCTGGTTCCATTAGTAGCCCTTGATTAAATGTGTAAGTCTGTCTCAGATCTATTAAAAATTCCGAAACTTGCACCATTTTGAAGTTTTGATTACATCCAGGTCGGTGAAATTTGGCTTGAACATACAGTACTTTGACTTAATTTTAACAAAGAAACATACTTTCCATTGAATAATTACTTAAATGTTATGAGAATACGCGACCATGGAAATCAAGAATAGCATTTATGTGTTATTAAATTATAGGATCCATCTATAAACTCGACCTGGCATCAGCCAAAAAATTGTTGCTGCCGAGAAAAGCTGCTCCGTCCTGGGATCTTACTGGCTGTTGGTTCTAGTAGTGTTTGATTTTTATCCTTTTCGTAACACAGGCAGATAAATAACAATCAATCATATGCTATCTACATTTATAGCTTTATGGTTGCTTTCAAAGATGGCCTTCAAAATAAAATAAAAAATACTTTGGCTGTGAGTGTTTAATAGACTTAAATCTCTGTCACAAAACAATAAACAATAGCTATATTATGATTTGAATTTGCATATTATTAAATTCTGGAGTTTAAGCTTTAATTCCGCAAATCATGTGTTGCATTCAGATCCTTGCTTTTCCTTCTACAGTAAACACATGGTTCCCACATAGAAAACTGTTAAAGACTCAAATAGAAACATAACTACATTTGACAAAATCTACAAAATTACTCAATTCACGAGTCTTCCGAGTTAGCTTAGCACCAAACACTGGTACCAGATTGTGTATTTATCATGGATAAACTATACTTTTAAGATATTTAATGATGAAATAACGCATCAGTAATTTATTATGAAATAACTCATATTTTTTTTACCTGAGACTAATTTAAAGGTATTGCAGAAAAAATAAACCTGATACACTAATTCAAGCTGTCATAATCAGACACTGTCAAACATAGTAAATAATCAATTTTAGAAAATGCATTTTCAATAAATATTTAAAGAATATTAAAATAGAAAAGAAAATCTGGGTAGTACATACATGTCCTACTGGATTTATCCTATGAATATTGAAAATATTTATATGAGTTGAAATTATAACTGTACAGTAAAAACTTAAAATATTATATAGTTTACATTCTTGTTGAAAATACCCATTTAGTTAAAATGTAAATAGATACTTGTAAATAATCAAATTCCTATCATAGATTATTTACAAATATAAATAAACAAACATTTTTACAAAGGAAAACAAATAGCACAAACAGGATGAAAGATATTAAAGTCAAAACATGATTTAAAACAGAAAAGCAGTTCAACATCAATATTAAATAACTTAATCACATTACATTAGCCACCTGTTAACTACTTGTTTACAATAAATGATAAATTTGGAATGTTCAACATGATAGGAAATTAACATATTTTGAACACTATTCACTAACTATATTGTATATTATCTTGCTCTTTTTTAAAGCAAATATCCAGGTGTGCAAGCAATCCAAAGCAAAAATTTACCAAAACTTTTTCGATATGTGAAATTTGAGTTACTGAAAAAAGATTCAGCTGTCCAAAATATTAGATTATAAAAAATAATTAGAACTGTTGTGATTTTTAATCTATAGAAAATTAGAGGGAATGGAAAATTAAAGAATGTATAGAAAATGTATCTAAGTTATATGTCCAATTCAACCTTACAATTTTAATGGATACACAAAGTACCACCAAATTGTCTTCTGGTGGATACTTGTAGCAAGAAACTGCCCACCATAACACAATTAAGTGGTCCTTTGTGTGTCGATTAAAACAATTCTTGACAAAACAGCCTGTGAACTGAAAATATTGCTGGTAAAGACAGGTGTAGAAAACAGTCATAATAAAATATGATCAATACAAGGGTTCCCTAAAATGTAGTATTCAGTCTTTTTCTCAGATAAGGAAGCAAAGTTAGATCATGCTTAAAATGAATTGTATAATTGCTCTAGAAAGCTAAAGTAAACATGATGCTATCTTGTTGTAAATTACCATACAATAGGAGTTTTAAACATGCAGTCAACCCTGTCAATAATGGCAACACATGAGAAAAGGCAAAATTGACTTTTATACAGGTTACATAAGTATGCAAGTGTATCTTTCACACTTGGTTTCTGAAAAAAAATAACATGAGCCTAACATTATGATCTCAACTGGGAATTGCACATTTTAACAATATCATAAAATATACATCCTATCCTATTGTTTTGTTCCATTTAAGATTGAAGTATCCTGATCACTTTAATATATTCCAGAATTTAAATCATCGTAGACTCCTTTTTAAAAATATCACTGATCTTAGCTTGCTTTGTACTGAATTAGAAAACACTGATTTCAAAACTGATTGCATATGCTGGACTGTGAACTAATGACTGGTTCTTTGGTTGGCCAACTTCTATTAATTTGTCTTCAGAACGGCTGCTCACGCATTAAACATAATCTGGATTACCCAGTTGTTCAACTCATTCTGGTCAAAATACAGTCATTCTATGTGAGAGGCTGTGATGAATAGGGAATCAAAAGAAGCTAAATATGACTGTTCTTCATAACAAACTAGAACTACACCTGACTTTACAGACAAGTCAATGGTCCCTGCCTCTAATGGAAAGGGATGTGTCTAATATTTTTCATCAAAGGTGACTTAAGTTCACTGGTAATGGATGAAGATATCAAGCTATATATACTATACCCATCACACTGGCAGAAATGATAACTTTCAGTTCTGCTGCAAGAACACAACTATTTTTCCCTGGAAATAACTTGTTCTGATCATGAATCAAATGATAAAAAACTAGATTACTTTGAATCTGACTTACATACACCTTCGAGTTACAATGAGAATGTGATTGGAACACAGTTTGTTCAAACGCGATAAGAAATGTTCTTTCATTGATTCACATGATAATCAAATAAGCAAGGTCTCCTTCATAAAAATGAAAACACTAACAAAATGGTAATAATGTACATATTGTTTAGCTTAAGTGAGGTCACCATATCTTCACCATAATGAATTATTTTCTCATAGATTAAGAAATGTATTTAAAAACTTTCAGGACTAAAACCAGTCAATCACATGTCAAGTTAATATCCACTGCAGATTCTGAGCATTCTGTGGTAAAGAATAATATTCTTGCAAAGATTCTGATTTTAGGATAAAAAAGAAAAGCGATCTGAATCAACAAAACATGGAAGAGATCTTTGAGCATAAATGATAAATTTTATGCCAGTAAAACTAAAAAAAAATTTGTTATACATTCTACAGCAGTTGAAAAATGAATAAGACTGAGAATGATATTGGTATCTAAATTGTATTGAATTCGTTTCCAATTTTGTTTAACTGCAACTAATAAATACTTATAATTATTTCAAATTTTATCATAATGATCCCATACCATGCAGGTGCAATTCTTGAATGTAATTATCATTTATATTTGTTTGATCCTTCTCTTGAAAGACCACCCATTTTAAAAGGCCACTTTCTTGCTGCAGAGGATCGTCATCTTATAAGATGGGAATAGCTGCATCACAGAGCAACAACTGGTCGCTTAAAACTGCATCAATTACTGACAAAAAAATTAGAGGGAAATAACCTAACAATAACTGTTAAGTATATGATACATGGTAAAAAGAATGTCTATGAAATTTTTAAAATGTTGGGATAGTAGATGAAAAAGATGAGTAGGGTAATACATATCCTGCAAACAGAATGCACCTATTCAATAAAGTCAGTACAATTTAAACTCTATACCAGGCATATATGTCCACAAATGACAATATCTTCAGGCCACATGAATGTACTTTGTATACATATTTAATTGTGAAATGATAAATATCTTCTTAAAATATTTGTTCATCAACATATTAATCTCATCAGTTCGAAGTTACATTTATTAATTATAAAGAATCAGTTATAAAAGGTGAGCTTTGCTCAGTGGTTTAAACTCATTTTACAATCTAAAATGGTAAACTTTCTACAAACAAGACATACCTATAAAGAAAACTAATGATCTAAAAATGCATTCCCTTAAAATTATATTTCATCGCACTTACAAAATAGCAAGTTTTGATTTAAAATATTATTATACAGTAACAAGGATCATAGAGAGATGATATATCTCCTCTTCCACTTTGCTTATGTAAAAAGTCCTAATGAAAATGCCAGCACTCTCAAATCATACGTTGCTTATGATACAATGTTTCTATTGTAACAAGCTGACAATTCTAAGCATGAAAAGACCACCTATGCAACTAACTTGACATGCTTACCTAGCTTCGTTGATATTCCTTTAAGAGTTTTGCTCTGGAAAAGGAAATGTTTATTGAGAGAGATATGGACACATATATTGGGAATATAATTCACGTGATACTACATACCAAGTGAATAACAATTTAATGATGAATTTGATATATCCAAATACTCAAAAGGTTACAATGTTACATTTAACTAACTGCCTAAGACTCTAGCTAGACTTAATACACTATACCAAATTTGGAAGTACTGGGAAGAAATACTGCAGCTGCATCCATATGCCCCAATGCCCGACTGGAGCTGGACTGGTTCTCCCAATTGGTTCATACTCAAAGCTTTAATTCCAGTCAATGTATCATAGGACATTTACTGATTCTCTGCAAGTGCTCTCAATCATAAACTCCAAGGAAGTTATGTTTTTTCTGCCTTTAAAAAGAGGCACCTAACCTGTCTGCGACCAATTTAAGGAAATATCTATGAGCACCATAGAGAGACAACTTGCTAGAAGCAGTCAACCATGTAGCAGTGTAGCCCACAGCACCAGCCTGGAAGGGAAACATTGATTAAGTATTGATATTACAAGAGTAACATTAGTCAGATAATCATTTCTTAATACATCAAACTGTCTCAGAAGTTAGAAGCAAGAATATATGCACTGACAAAAAGTACAGCTTGACACAAATATCTGTTGACTAAGTATATGGGAAATTAGTTTATCAATAACTTAATTTTAGTGAGAAACACAATGCAACATTACTAAAGTAATTCAAAAGAATTTCCTATAATAAATGTTTGTATCTAGTTGATACAAGAGAGCCTCCATCGCCTAGCCAGCTAGAAGCAGCTGTTCCATTTATTTGCTTGTTGTCTATCTTCATCTACATTATTGTGTTTCATCATGCACTGGTTGTTCAGTCCTATGTGTTTCTTCATCTCCTTGTTTTGGATTTATAATTTTTCTCAGCTGTCTTGCTCCACTGCTACAACGTCCTCTGTTCTTGAACAAAAGACCATTACATGATCACCAGTCAACCTGTTTATGATATGATGGATGCCTATTAATTGCATTAAATTACCATTCCTTTGCTCTCCACACTACATTGTGCTCTAGACTATAACCTAACTCGAACTACATTCATCATTATTTAAATATAAACAGAAGCAAAAAACAAAACATTTCAATATCTTGAAATGAGATGCATCAGCTCCATTTGCAAATATCTTTCAGTTGATGCCACTAAAACACTTGTGTGCTCATTAGTACTTTTAAGACTGGACTATTGTAACTCAGTTCTGTCTGGTTCATCTAAAATATGTACTCCAGAAACTTTAAAAAATTTAAGACACAGTTGCTCAGATCATCAACATAGTACCACAATTAGAGAACACCTCCCCGCTGCTCTGTATCCCATAATGGCTGTCCACTCGATCCAGAATCAAACACGGAACTTGTTCTCTGTGCTACGTTTCACTGACAGACTTTAGTCAAAAATGCCTATCCGACCTCACCCATGTGTAAACACCAGCAAGATACTTACGCTCCTCTTCTGACAATCGTACACTCATTAATTCCAGTATGAAAACAAAGTCATATAGACGATTTTTGACGTACCAGGGCCAGGCAATATGGAACAAATTTCCCATTGAAATTAGACACAAAGAGACAGTGATCCCTTTCAAGAGTGCTTTTAAAACTCACCTTTTTTCACTGCAAGAACACTTAAATATTTTCAGCATGTTTTTATCTTTTCTAATTTCATGGTGTTTCTTTCAGAGTCATATCATTATATATGTTGTAAAGCACTTAGAGCTTTTAAAGATTATGAACTATATATATAAAGTCCTCATTTTTATTAAACATTATTATTATTATTATTATTATTATTATTATTATTATTATTATTATTATTATTATTATTATAAGCAAGTAATAAGATGATGGTAAACAATAAATAAATAATATGGGCATAATAATAGTAACAAATGCCCAAAATTCTAAACACTAGCCATTAAGAACAAATACTCTGAAAGTTAGAGAAAACACTGGCTCATAAGTAGATCAATAAACACACCATTTGTTTAACAATACTAATTTTGACTTTGAACTTGTAAATAGTCTGCACTAATATATAACCCATATGTAAATGCACAACTATGATGAAAATCAAACCTAGTTACTTTGGAATTATCCTGAATATAAAGTATTTGTTGTTTTGACAAAAACATCATGCTATTTGATAACAAGAACGTATACTGTAATGTATAAATTATCAATGTCATAACATTATGCCATGCATGAATATCTTAAACTATTTAATCTCCTAATATTTCATTACAAACATTAGCAAGCTTGATTGGCAATATAAAAATAATCATATACAGTTTGGTGATTGAAATATCTTTTGCATGTCAATTAATGTTAGAGGTTAAATGAAAGAGGAATGTAGTCAGCATTGTCGCTGTACTTATTCTTCAAATTTCACTTCAAGAAACCAGAAAACTCAAACTGGATTCAACTTGTCAAGAACTAGTGCCTAACATCTTTTTTCCCCAATTAAATCCATTGATATCCTGGGCAAAATGGTGAATATAGATTCAAACTTGGCTTTTAGTTATGAAATTTATGATTTTATTTTTCTTAAAAAATAATGTATATTTCTCCAATTAAACGTGTACCGATAGCAAGAACAAAGGAAACGTTATTTCTGATTGCTGCAAATTGAAAAGTAGGCATCAGAATTAAGACAGACCTGTTCCAAATGCACTTATTTATAAGAGGTCATGGTCCCGGTCATGTATTGAAAGCAATACATTTGTTGGGTTTAATAAATCTCAGTCTGATTTTATTTTGAAGAAGTATGAACCATTAATATCAAAAGGTTCTGTATCACTGTTTGGTGATTCATCCACTCCCACCCCTATTAAAATTTTAAGGGACACATGAGCTTCTCAGAGTCTTATATTGTCAGGTACTTTGCCTTTTTTTGAGAAGCCTTCTTCTAATGAAAAAAATGTTCTTTTTCAGGGAGTAGAGTGCGTCTTTGTTAATGTTCCTCTCCATTCTGTACATTTGTCATCAGACTTAGTGTCAGGATCTCTCTTCTATTAGCCAAAAATCAAAAGTGATGTAGACAAATACAGTAGATCTTGTTATACTTGACAAATGATAGAAAACCAAATCAGAAGATACCTAAGGCTCATCTACAACCTTTTCCTGCCTTTGACGAACCATTTAGTAGAATTATGGTAGATTGTGTAGGTCCCAGGACCACGTCAGGTAACCAATGACTGTTGACCATTATATGTGCGACAACAAGGTTTCCAGAGTCAATTCCGTTAAGGAATATAAAATTTAAAGCAATAGTAAAAGCTTTGATAACGTTATTTACTCGGTATGGCCTTCCCAAATCTGTTCTGTTTGATCAAGGTTCAGGCTTCATGTCTGGAACTTTCCAGCAAGATATGTATGAATTGGGCATTCAGCAAAGATAAGTTAAAAATGAAACTATGGTTTGAAAGAACTACAATGGAGAGAACGTTTGAGTCTGATAATGGAGTTGTGTCACTCTTGTTCATTCTTCATACTTTTCTTCAGATTAGATATTATGGCCCTTACAAAGCTGAGAAGAAAATGAATTAGTTAAATTATAGTATTAGTGCTAATGGGATCGAAACAAATTATAGGAGAACCAGTATATTGAAAGAAATAGCCATGTTAAACATGTAATTAATTTAGTTGTACCTGTCCCAATCAGGGAAGGAATATCATCAGATTCTACTAATATTGAAATGATGACCGATATTGAAATGACGAATCTTTGTTATTCAGAGGTTATGAAAAATCTAGACCAGAAACTTTCACATTTGCAAGTGCAAGAATGAAATGAACTGAAACAGTTATTATTTGAATATGAGCACTCATTTCCAGATATTCCTATAACGTGAAACAAAATTTTTCATGACGTTGAAATTGTAAATTCCAAACCTGTCAAACGACATCCATACAGAATGAATCCACTCAAACAGGAATACTTAAAAAAAGAAATTCAATATTTGCTGGAGAATGATTTTATCGAGCCCAATAAAAGTGTTTGGAGTTCACCATGCATACAAGTTCTAAAACCAGATAAAACTTTCCGTATGCGCACTGATTATAGGAAGGTGAACAGTGTGACAAAAACAGATACATTCCCATTACCAAGAATTGACGATTGTATTGATAAAATCGGGAATGCCAAGTATGTCACCAAATTTTACCTTCTGAAAGGATTTTGGCAGATTCCACTAACGGAAAGAGCAAAGGAAATCTCGGCATTTGTGACTCCAGATGGACTTTACCAATATAAAGTAATGCCATTTTGGATCAACGGGTCACCAAGTACATTTTAACGTCTCATGAATCACCTCTGGTTAGGACATTGTGATGCCTATATAGATGACGTCATCATCTACAACGACACCTTGATAGAACATCTAGCATCAATTCGAAAATTCTTTGACAGACTCACTGATGCATGTTTGATTGTTAATTTATCTAAAAGTGAGTTCTGCCGTGCTTGTGTGACTTTCTTAGGACATATTGTGGGACATGGACAAGTTAAACCAATAGATGATACATTTGAGGCTATTTCTAAATTCCCTATGCCTGAAAATAGAATGCAACTGATGCGGTTTTTAGGTATGGCTGGAAACTATCGTAAAGTTTGTTCAAATGTTTCTATAATTGCAAATCCCCTGACAAATTTATTGAAAAAAAGAACAAGTTCTGTTGGACTGAAAAATGTCAGGAGGCCTTTGACA